>MU752248.1:10156-33556 GCA_026770625.1 Nicotiana glauca | reverse complement strand
CCCCCCCCCCCCCAAAACCAGCCCAAACCTGTCCCCCTACCCGATCCAACCTTATTGCCACCCAAAACGATGTCGTTTGTGTAAATGTGATCAGGGTCGTTGATCTCGTTTGATCGAACGGTCCAGTACGTCTCACCCATAACCCGAACCGTCCCCTAACTGACCCAGCCCCTTACTAAACCAAACGACCCCATTTTCATTAAAGGATCGATCATGGCCGGTGGATTCTCATCATCCAATGGCCCCAATTAAAACCCAGATTTAATATACCCCAAACCCCACCCAGTCTCCCTCATTCACCCTCACCATCAGAGACCCACCCAACCCTAGCGCCGCCCCAAATCCTCCACCTTCTCCGATGGCAGCCCTGACTCCAAACCTCCCCAAAATTACACCGTGGAACCACCACAATGTCCTTGTCCCAAATTCCAAATCTGTTTCCTTCAAACACCCCTAGAACGGTTCGAATATTGATTTTTAGCCATGAACCCTAGCAGCCGCCGCCATTCACCCTAGCCTTCCGGTGGCGACGCCATCTCCTAACGACCCCAAATTGATACCCCAAAACTCCCTTGACCTCCTCTTTCATAATCTATAGTTAGTTTTCTTCGAACACCTTTAGAACTCTTCGAAACTTAGATCGAAACTCAACCCTAAATTCCCAAAATCGCCCCAAACCGGAGGTTATTAAAATTCTGGTCCAAGTTTGGTTTTATTCGTGTGTTCTTGATAAGAACACACGACTAATATCAAATTTAGCCGGAAATGTAGAAGGTTCGAAGTTTTCTTCCAAATAAACCAGTTAAACCCGGTGAGTTTCTGTTTATATAGTTTTAGCGTTATTGTGATGTTTCATCTTCCTCATCTCTTTTTCTCTTTTGGTCGATTTCAATTGAAATTCGATCCATCTTCTGGTATAAATTATTTCTATTTACTGTTTGTTTCTTTAAGATTGGTTTTGTGGATTTGATTCGTATAATTAGGATATCAATTTGTTTTAAGACGAGAAATTTTATCTCGTTTAATAATTTGATCAGAATAATTAGGGGTACTTTAATAATTTGGTATAAATTGTTGTTTAACTGTGTTAATAAGGATTGATTAATATAAGTTTAAAATGGTCACTCAATTGAGAAGCTTGCATAATGGTAGGGATAACAATTCACTAATGAATAATTTAAAGCTTGAGTGGAATCGAATTTTAAATTATTGAAAGGGCATTGGTGAATCAAGAGGGGGCAACTTCTACTGCTTATAAAGGGATACAAACACACATATTTGAACACACAAAATCTGGGAAAAAACATTGAGATAGAGAGGAGAGAATTCTGAAAAAAAAATCAAAATGAGTCTTGAGAGATAGAAAAAATGCAAGAACATTGAGAATTAATAGAGGGATACAGATAAAGAATACATTCAGAGAGTTCTAGGAAGAACAACAGAGAGAACTAAAGATCAGATTTGCGAAAAGCTAAAATGGCTGAATACTTTTAAGTTCTGAAATTCTTGCATTCCATTGTTAAAGAACTATCAACATTCTGGATTTCTGATTTCTCTTGTTGTTAGTTAAAATTCTCCAAATTCCATAGTTATATTCGGATTTGAGAAATGGTTTGAACACGACTTGAGGATTAAGTTCTAGTGTATTACTCTTCTACTGTTCCATTAGATGTTCTTTGGGCTTAGTATTGCTGGGTGTTTTCTTGTTGCTGGGTTCTTGTTCTGCTGCTATCTATTGCTTCCTCAGATCTTGTTTCCTTTCATTTTCCAAGTACACACTTTTGAGTCCCATTGTTTGTGAAGTTTGTTTGAAGAATGAAATAAAAATGCAGAAACTGAAGCATAACATTAGTGTTGTTGATTTAGTAGTGTCATTTCGATTTTTTTTTCTCTTAGGTGAATGTGTTATATTGGTTGATTGATACCCAATTTGAATAAGTAGGTCATTTGTATCTAATTTAGGACTGTCATGAAAGCTGGAAGAACAAATAATTTGGTTGAATAATGTGGTTTAGATTTTACATATGAAAACTTGTAATATGGCTTACATGGGGGTAGTTTCTACTATGCAGTTTCATTCGTGTTTGTTGTCAATATTGGTAGTTTTGGATACTACAGTATTCTGAGATTGGGGGTGTACAGAATGTTTTCTTAAGCGTGGTGTACGTAGGGTTTTGTTAAAAGGGAAATGGTTCTGGTTATTTCAAAGGGTAAAAACATGTATTGATTAAATTTGGGTGGTATATGAATATAATTAAACTTAGGATTAAACTTAAGAATGATTGTTTAGTCTGTTGAAGATGCCAGTCTAGTAGCATGTTTCGTATTTCCTTGTTGATTTTGCATTATAAGTGGTCAAATATCATTGTTTGGTCCTGAGTATTGGGCTCAACGTTGGCCTAGGTGTTAAAGGCCCCATTATGGGCGCATGTGCAATACCTTGAACGTTTTTGCTCCTATTGAAATTGGGCTCATTTTGAGCCCAAATCTGAATATGCTTGCCAACGAACTGCTCTCCTTTTTGGATTTGTTTCGTTACCCTAAAAAAATGCAATCCTTCCATTTGTTTGGCCTTTGGTGTAGTGCGATTTTAAGCAATGAATTATTTGATACAATACCTGTAAGTTTTTGCATAAGTCTAAACAATTAATCGGTACCCTTATAGTTTTTTATTAACTAGGTTCATTAATTAATGGAGGCGAGCCATATTGGATAAAACAAATAGCTTAATACCCTTCAAATTTTCGTCTGAATTCCCTTATAAAAAAATGGAATTGAAGCTCGCATGGCCCTCGTTTTAATTAACTTTCTTTAAAATCCTTAGAATCCGAGGCGGGCCATTTAGCGAATTTCCATGGCCCTCGCAAAGCTAAAATGCGTAGTTGCTTTAGGTGCGTACTTTAATAATATTACTTTCCTAAACTCGGGGGTGCATTTCATGTGAACCAAATCCAAATCCTTATAACGTTGAATAAAAATGTATTTTGGATTACGGGTGTATTAATGTGACGTGATCCAAAAATTTATTTTAGACGACGTTAAATCTCCTTCAAAATGAATAAAAGCGGTTAAAAGTAAAATGCACATAGGTTTAAAATTGTTTTAAAAATCATATAATTATGCCAATTATAGCAGTTGAGCGACCGTGCTAGAACCACGGAACTTGGGAATGCCTAACACCTTCTCTCAGGTTAATAGATTTCCTTACCCGGATTTCTGGTTCGCGGACTGTAACACAGAGTCAATCCTTTTCTCGATTCGGTATTTGAACCGGTGACTTGGGACACCATAAATCTCCCGAGTGGCGACTCTGAATTTTGTAAATAAATAAATCCTGATTCGATTGTCCTTTAATTGAAAAAAACTCCCTTTATTATACCCTTCCGGGGGTGTAGTGAAAAGAGGAGGTGTGACAATTACTATGGATAATATGAAGACACTCTGTGAATTTTTTGAATAGAGAATAACTTGTTAACAAAGAACTAATTTTTTTCTTTTTTTCCAAGGATGTAAGTGAAAACAAATTTGTATTTTGTGAATATACATTATTTTGTGTGAATTATGTGACTTGGATTGATTCAAATATGTTTGTCTTTTTTCATGAATTTCAAGTATATTTTTTATTGAAATTCAGCATGGTAATCATAAGCATGAAGTAAGTAACTTTTGCTTTTTAGGCTGAAGTTTTGGTTAAAAGTCATAACTAAAGTATCAAATGTAGGACAAAACTTTAGCTCATCACTAAATACACTAAATAACTTTAGCAGTATCTGCGTAAGTTATTTGAAAATTCTTTACGACAAAAACTTCAGCTTAACAAGTGCAAAAGTTTTTAGAAATGTACTAAATAACTTCAGCACATTGAGCCGCAGATTTTTGAAAAGGCTTTAAGACAAAAACTATTGAATCCAACCAAAAACTTCAGCTGATCAAGTGCTGAAGTTTTTGGAAATATACTAAAAAACTTCAGCACATTGGGCCGAAGTTGTCTGAAAAAGCTTAAGACAAAAACTATTGAATCCAATAAAATTAAAATTACATAATCTTTAAAATAACACAACAAAAACAAAACGTTTAAATCATTAATTGTCATATATTTGAGAAAGGGAAAATTGTCTATATTTAATCTCGGTTGTACAAATGTGCCCCTGCCGTTAATAAACTTATCACAAATACCCCTAACCCTAAATAAACCTCTATCATCACCAACTACCACCATTCTAATCTTATTTTCCGTTCCCCATCCGTTCACCACCAATATCTCCACCTCCTGACCACCTAAAATGATGAACCACCATTATCTTCACCTCCAGGCCTCCATCATTTTAGGTTGTTAGGCTCACCTCAAGCATTAGCTTAATCCAAAGAAAAGATAAGAATCACTGCTTCATTTTCACCATAACCACCACTACTACTGCGCCCTTCACTGCTTAACGTAAACACAGTTATACCTTTATCTTCAACCCATAAGAGAGAAACTCGACCACCCTCTTCATAAATTTCGAGATCCATAGTCGAGAAAACAGCCAACACCTTCCTATGGAGGGTCTTCTCAAATTCAAAATATCCTCTATGTTGTATGTTATTAACTAAACACTGGATTTGAATCCAGCACAAATCAAATTTCCGTTGATTTTGATACTTTGGAGCAATTAAATTGTACAAATTTGTAGCACTGGAAATATTGGGAGAATTAGATACTAACAGGGAACAATATCGTACTCACTATAAATTCCCTCAATCTCATTTCTCTCTTGAAGACGAGAAAAATTAACATTCCTTGATGTTCATTAATGTTCTATTTTGCTTATCTTGCACAATTTTTTTATGGGTGTTTTGCGAATTTGGTGGTCTGCACTGATCTTTTATATTTTGGGTGTAAAAAGTTTTGAAAATTTAGAATTTTCTAAGAGTTTAGCTTCTTATTTGGACTGAATTGACAATCAGTATTTTCTAACTAAATATATAGGTTGAAATATGAAATCGAGGTGAAGAAGGAAGTTATTGGTTTATGGAGAAGAAGATTGGAGGGGCGGTTGTTGGTGACGATGGAGGTTCCGTTAGAGTTACAAGTATTTTTGATAAGTTTGTTAACGGTAGTTGTATATTTGGACGCAAACTGCAAAATATAACGAAAGTTAAATATAGACAATATTTAAAAGTAGAGGGGTATAACTAATTAATCTCACCCATAGTCTCGGGTAGAAGAATAGTCGATTAGGATTTAATAAATTACAAGAATTAATGCCAAATGTCATTTGTTTCACATTCTTTTATCTTTTTTTTTTTGTGGTAATGAATACATATATTAAACACACATACTAAGAGTCATTACATATGGGAATTGTTCTAGGACACGTAGTTCCTAGCTTGCCCCTTTCCAAAATAGAAACAACAAAAGTAGGAGGAATTAGATAAGTCCTTAAGCTTCCAAGGATTGGTTAGCTGCTTCCATTCTTCGACATTGAGTCAGCCACCTGGTCAACCTCTCTGTAGATGTGTTATAGTGGCGGATCCTCTGCTCTACACAATAGGCATCTGCAATCATCAATTAGGTTATAGGAACATTTCTCATTATCAATTAGATTAATGAGTTCCTTACAATCCATTTCAATAGTGAGAGGGAGGTAGTTGTTCTCTAGGAATAATTTTAGACCATGCATTAGTGCTAGTGTTTCCATATAATATTAGTTGCATTTGAAATACTCATGTTGTACCCAAAAAGCCATTCTCCATCGCCCTTCAGATGATTCCTCCTATGCCACATTTTCCTGGATTTCCAAAACATGATCCATCCATATTGAGTTTATAGATGTTTGGTTCTGGCGGTTTCCATTTAATGAGAATGGTTTCTTTAATTATGGAAGGTCTTTTTTGGTTTGTGGCCAGGAGTTTGTATTCCATGGCTTTGTTTACTATGATTTTTAGGATAAGAGATTTACAATTGTTGTTGAATATCGTCTCATTTCTATGCAGCCAAATATGCCAGAGGATAAAAGGGAGGACATCAGACCAGTCGAGATATTCATTGAACCTAATATTCGAGCTATTTTGGCCTTTAAACCAGTTGTGCAAGGTGTATTGGTCTGGCGGTTCTGGGGGAGAAGCTTGAAACCAGCTTGATCCCAGATTGTTTTGGAGTACTTACACCTAAAGAACATATGAATTGTATTTTCATTTGCAGTACTATAAATGTTGCAGGTTAGAGAGTTAGTGATGTTCCTGTTGAAGAGCATTTGTGATGTGGGGAGTCTATTATGTATAGCCGTCCATAAGAAGAATTTAATATTGTTGAGGGTTTTAATTTTCCATAACCATTTTTAATCTTTTGTTTTCCACTCCTCTCCCCCCTCGAGCATTTCATAAGCTGATTTGATTGTAAAAGTCTCACTGGTACTTTTTCCCCAGCTATATTTGTCTTCAATAGGTTGGAATTGCTTGATGTAGGTGCTAGTGATTTTGTTCTTAACCTTGATGGGAAGCTGGAATGATAAATTATTAAGGTTATAAGATTTATTTTCAATAATAGCTGCTAATGGTTGATGTTGTTCGTGACTCATTAAGGGCAATTGGAATTGGGTTCTTAATGTTTCCTTGTTACCTAGCCAGGTGTCTTGCTAGATTTTAATTGATTGCCCGCTTCCAATTTCCCAATGAATACCTTGTTACAAATGTTTGGAGATTCCACATTTGTTGGGGGTTCCACTATTATATCTATTGTGAAGTACCCTACTCCAAAGGGATTTATGATATTTTTATATCTCCAAGCTAAGTTAGCGCTGAAGGATTAGTTTTTCCATTTTGTTTTGTATAGTCCCAATCCCATCCTTCTTTTGCTTTGTGGTAGTGTCCCAACTTATCATATGTCATTTTTTTTGGAGGTGCTCCCCTGACCGCTTCCAACTCCGCACTACTAATAAGTAGCAAGAGAGAGTCGCAATAGCTTTTATCCGATTTTGGGTTGGGATCGATATCCATAGAGAGCTAGAATTGGAATCAAGTATCTACTTAGTTTAGGATTGCGTATATGTTCTTAATTGATCTTCTATTCATTTTTGGGGTTTTCTGTATAATTCTACTTTTATCAAACTACAAATTGTAAATTAAGCTAAGAGTTAAAATTTAAAAGTTGTTCAAATAGGTTTAAAAGGTACTAGAGTAGTGACTTTCGCCTAGGTGGTTAATTGATGGGTACGTGAGTCTAAGACATCTTTGAGATATTTGGGGAATATGATATAACCGTTGCACTAATTTACCCACTCTACACCTCTCGCTTGTTCAAGTGATTTTGCTCAATTGACTTTCTCGAGACCAATTGGGTATGCTAATTTGCACAAGCAATAAAGGTTCAAGTTGGGTATTACTCTCTCAAGGTTTAACCCTTTAATTGGGGCTATCAATTTCTTGAGTACAACCCAATTCCTTGTTGGGTCAATTTCGGAGACTTAGGCTCTCTTTCTCAAGAAGAACCCTAGCCAACTAAACACAAACTAATATTTGCAACCACTATTTCAGCAATTAACCATGAAATTGACCCAAATAACAAACACCCATAAACAATTTAGCCCTAGAATACAAGACCCATCAATTACCCACACTAGGGTTGAGCCACAACCCTAGCTAATGGGTCTAGCTACTCATATTCAAAGAAGAAAAATAAGAAATAGAAGAAGATAAAGTCATATTAATTAATTTCAAAGCTAAATACAAAGATTCAATGGTGAAAAGTAAGTAAAAATGCCCAAAATGTCTTAGAAAATCGAACCTACAACATCTGATACCCTAAAAATGGAAAAAGGATCTATTTATACTAAGCTGAAAAATTTGGACAAAAATACCCCTGCGGGGTTAGTGCGGACCGCACAAAATGGACCGTGATTCGCACTGGGTCTTTGGCTTTGAAAAATAGCTCTCTGAACTTGAGATCCGCGGACCACACAGAATGAACCGTGGCCGCGGAGGCTTTTAGTGCGGTCCGCACAAAGTTGACCGCGGATCGCACATGCTTCAAACTTGAAAAATCAAGCTTTCTGAATCTTGGCATCGTAGACCGCAGAGAATGGACTGCGGCCACGTGACTTTCAGTGCTATAGAACCTAGTGCGGCCGCACTACCTTTAAGCCTGAAAACCAGCTCTCTGAATCTCCCAGTGCGGACCGCACAAAGTGGTGTGCGGCCGCACTGGGCCTGTTCTGCCTGAGCTTGCCTTGTTTTTGGCACTTGTGCAAGCTTCACTCCTTTTCAGTCGATCTTTGACATTTTATCACTTTGTTGGTCAAACCTGCAATCAAGCATAACTTGTGTGCCTTTTGGAACTATTTTGTATGAATATTTAATCAAAGCATAAGCAAGAAGGAGTATATAATGCGTCAAATTCCCTAGTTATCAACTCCCCCAAACTTAAGCTTTTGCTTGTCCGCAAGCAAAAAAATAAGGCCCACCCCTTAAGAGAAAATCCGAGAAATTTTCAGTTGTCCTAAAGCAACCTCAACTAGCATCAATTGGGACTAACAATTGCCCTCAATACAAATGAACCATTAATAACATTTACTCTTTGAACAACCATGGATCAAGTGCGATACAAGAGCATCAAGAGTTGACTCAACACATCAAAGAACTCTTTCAAGTACTTTGGTCATTGTGTAACCCAAACTCACACATCCTCAACTTTCCCTAAGCAAACCTCACCTTTAGAATAGTGGCACGCAAAACGAGGTTAATGGAAATTCACTCATCTCTCTCAATAAAAACTCACAAGTCCAGCTCTAAGTACCATATTCTTGCCCCTTATGTGAGTATCCACTAATGTAAGCTTCATTCAACTCAAGATCATATAGGGCTTTTGTGGAGACATTGTGAAGGTTTTTGGTTCAGGGTAGGGAATGTTTTGGTCTATGTGGCTCACATTACCTTAAGCACTTCTTTTGATTCATTTGGAATCCATTCACTTGACTCTTTGAGTCATTTTTACTTCTTTCTAAGGGGTTAGAGAGACACAATGTCACTCTTTCTTATGCATTTCAAACCTTTTCTCCCTTTTCAACTTTCCACACCTTTCATTCATTGCTTTTCTTGAATCCCTTTTTATTCTTTTTCATATTGAACATTATTTTGTCTTTTTTCTTTTCTTTCTTTTTCATTTCCTTTCCTTTTCTTCATTTTTGTGCCTTTTTACAACTTTGTTTCAATCCTCGTCTCTCCCCCCAAACTTATACTTTTTCCATGTGCTAAAGGAAAGATCGGGTGCCAAGAGAGGGTATCTTTTAGAACGAGTATAGGCTTGTATCATGGTTCTTGAAAGAAAAAGGTCTAAGTCTCAAAAGGGTTAACTAGGGATCTTATCATCGGTAGGCTATGGAATTGTTCAAGCGATCTTTTGGATCAAGGAGAGCCTATAATCATGTCTCAAGTTAAAATTCACCTAGGATTTTGCCTCAAGAAACATTCAGGGCAAGTTCTAGACTAATGGCTCAGTACTTGGACTTGTAATTTAATTACTCACCACACACGCTAAGGGATTACTAAAGACATAGAGTCGGGACCCCAAATGACCTTAGATACGATTTGAGCGCACAATGGTCCAGAAAAACCACTTGATGATTATCGGCCAACACAAGAGTCTCAAGGTCACGACTTTCATCATCCTAAACACAACAATTTATTTTTGACCATAAGATCAAAGGAAAATGTGCTAGGCCCAAGTGAAGCTTTGCTTGAGGCACCCTTAACTACTAACTACTAAAAACCAAAAAGAAAAAGAAAAACGAACTCAAACCCTTAAGAAAGTGGTCACGCCATCCATCATTGGGAAGAGCCACTTGGTTCACATAACACTCCACCTTTGGAAAGAACCTTGGCATTAAGAAAACCAAAGGCTTATTGTAAACTCCGAAAACAAAAAGATACGAATCACAAATAAGAAGCTAAAAACAAAAAAATTTACGAAAAATAGAATGAAAATATACAATAGGGGATTTGAATATACAATGGATGGGATGAATATATACAACGAGATGTAACTTTATATACATGCCCAAAGTGAAAACAAAATGCGATAAATGTAACGAAATATCAAAATTATATACAGACCAAAGATAAAAAAAAATAAACAAAGCATAAATTTTTTAAATATATACAATCATCCAAAATGTAGGGCCTACCCCCTCAAATGAAAGCTGGCGTTGTCCCCAATGCCAACTAGTCCAAATAAAGCATCAAAAATAAGAGGGAAAGGATATAGAAGACTCCCTAAGGCCTGTCTGTTTTCCAAAGACGAGGTCTGCATGTCCGCCCATTGAAGAAGACGTCTATTGGATATGCCTCCAACGAGCGGAGGGACTAACTGTATGGGGTCAAATTTGGCCCTCAATGTATCTACTCCGAAGGGTTGTAGCATACGTCCATTAAAGTAAGGGTACGGCTTGGACGTAAGGACAAAGGCGACGCCGGTTAAGACCTGCCTACCTCGCTAGGAGGATGTCGACTATCGTGAATTCCATGCAGATCTATTTGTCTTCTCCCATTCAGATATGCCGGGAATTCCGTGAGACATCGCCACCCACAAGCTGAACGCCGATTCATTACATCTGCCCATGCGACAAATGAGAAGAAAATTCAATGCCGCTATCAATGAAGCGGTCAACGAGGAATTAGACAAACTACTGGCCAACGGCTCCATCAGGGAATCAAAGTACCCCCAATGGGTTGCCAACGTCGTCATGGTCAAAAAGAAAAATGGGAAGTGGAGAATGTGCGTAGATTTCATCGATCTGAACAAAGCATGCCCGAAGGATTCATTACTACTACCTGACATCGACCAATTGATCAACACCACTACAGGACATGAGCTGTTGAGCTTCCTAGATGCCTACTCCGGCTACAATCAAATCATGAAGGACGAGGAAGATCAGGAGAAGACGACTTTCATCACCCATCAAGGGACTTACTGCTACAAGGTAATGCCCTTCGGGCTCAAAAATGCAGGGGCTACGTACCAGATACTGGTCACCAAGATGTTCAAAGAGTAGCTCGGTAAGACTATGGAAGTCTATATCGATGATATGCTGGTGAAGTCAACAAATAAAGAGGACCACATCGACCATCTGAAGGAAGCCTTCGAAATATTGAGGAGGTACGGGATGAAACTGAGCCCCGAGAAATGTGCCTTTGGTTTAGCCTCAGGGAAATTCTTAGGATTTCTCGTATCACAACGAGGTATCGAGGTCAACCCAGATCAGATCAATGCGATAGACGCAATACCTGAGATGCTGAACAGCAAAAAAGAGGTGCAAAAGCTTACGGGGCGAATAGCCGCCCTATCTAGATTCATCTTGCGATCCTCCGACAAATGCCACAAATTTTTCAATGTACTGAGAAAGGACAATGGTTTATAGTGGAATGAGGAATTTGTCGAAACCTTGAGAAAATTGAAGGTGTACCTATCTTCGCCACCACTGTTGGCCAAAGCAAATCAAGGCGAGCCCCTGCTGGTGTATCTGGCCGTATCCGAGGTCGCCGTTAGTGCAGTATTGGTTCGTGAGACCAAAGGTACGCAATCCCCTATTTACTATATTAGCAAAACCTTAGTGGATGCAAAAACACGGTATCCACACCTTGAAAAATTAGCTCTGGCATTGGTCTTAGCTTCACGGAAGCTCCGACCCTATTTTCAGTGCCACCCCATAAAAGTAATGACAACCTTCCCCTTGAGAAGCATCCTAAATAAGCCTGAGTTATCAGGCAGGCTCGCTAGATGGGCCATAGAGCTCAGCGAGCATGATATATCGTATCTCCCGAGAACTGCCATCAAGTCGCAAGTACTCACCGACTTTGTAGCCGACTTCAGCACAAAAATACTGCCAAAGGCAGAATAAGAGGAAAATCATGCCCCCTCCAACACTGACCTATGGGCTCTTTACACTGACGGCACCGCTAATGCCTCGGGATCGGGACTGGGACTCGTTCTCGAGGTCCCCACGGGCAAAATAATTTGCCAGTCCATACGATGCCCCGGGATGATTAACAATAAGGCCGAGTATGTGGCTGTTATTGCAGGTATAAAACTAGCCATCAAGTATGGAGCTCGACGACTCATTCTCCATTGCGACTCCCAGCTTGTGGTGAACCAGGTCATTGGGACTTACCAAATCAAGGAGCAGAGATTGCAAAAGTACTTGTCATAAATCCATAGATTAATGATTGAGATCGATGAGTGCCGCTTCGAACAGGTTCCGAGGGCGTGGAACGCTGAGGCAGACGGCCTAGCAAAATTGGCCGCAGCCACTAAAAACTTTGACAAAGAAAGCATGGTCACCCTCCTCCATTCAGCCATTGATCATACTGAGATACTCTCCTTAAATTTGACTTGGGACTGGCGCAACCAGTTTGTATCCTATCTGCAGGATGGAACACTCCCACCTAACAAAAAAGAAGCCAAAAAGCTCTGCGTACAGGCCGCCCGGTATTGCCTGATAAACCTCGAGCTCTACAAAAGGACGTTTGGTGGACCCCTGGACAAGTGCTTAGGGCTGCACCAAACGATTCCAGTACTTGAAGAGGTACACGAAGGTCACTGCGGTGCCCACATAGGTAACCGCGCCCTCGTCCGCTGTATAATACAGGCCGGCTACTACTGGCCAACTATGAAGAAAGACGTGGCGGAATATGTCCGTCGATGTGAACAATGCCAAAAGTATGCCCCCATGATACACCAACCAGGAGAACCGCTCCACTTGGTCACTTCCCCATAGCCTTTCATCAAATAGGGAATGGACATATTCGGTCCACTGCCAGCAGGACGAGGAAAGGTACGATTTCTATTAGTTTTAACTGACTATTTTTCCAAGTGGGTGGAAGCAGGTGCGTACGCCCAAATACGCGAACAGGAAGTCATCGCCTTCATATGGAAGAATATCATCTGCTGCTTCGGCATCCCCAAAGAAATCAGCTGCGACAACAGACGGCAGTTCATCGGCCAGAAGACAATGAAGTTCTTCGACAAATGGCATATTAAGCGAATCCTCTCCACGCCATAACACCCCTCCGCCAACGGCCAAGCAGAGTCGTCCAACAAAACGATACTGAACATGCTGAAGAAGAAGCTCGAGGACGCCAAAGGGCTATGGCCTGAGCTACTACCGGAAGTATTATGGGCACACCGGACCACGCCCAAATCCTCCACAGGAGAAACACCATACTCACTGGTATACGGAACCGACGCGGTCATACCGGTCGAAGTCGGCGAACCAAGCTTGAGGTATTCACATACACACGGAGCAGAGAACGACATGAACGGACTTTAAGAGCTTGATGAGGCCGAGGAAAGAAGAGAAATGGCCTACATAAGAATGGTGGCCCAGAAACAACAAGTCGAAAGGTACTACAACAAGAAGGCCAAAATACGACCACTCAAAGTGGGTGACTACATCCTCAAAGCCAAAATGTTGGCATCAAAAGACCCAAGCGAAGGAAAGCTGGGCACCGACTGGGACAGACCATACAAAATCACAGCAGCAGCAAATAAAGGAGAATTTCAATTAGAAACAATAGAAGGAAAGACGCTCCAAAACAATTGGAACGTCACCCACCTCAAGTATTTCCATTTCTAAAAGGCGTCTCCTGAGTCGCACTCTTTTTCCCTTACCCGAGTTTTGTCCCAATTGGGTTTTCTCGGGAAGGTTTTTAACGAGGCGGCAGAGGGGACACCTGGAGATATTTGCGGAACAAGTTTATCATACCAGCCACTCCATACGCTCTCTTGGCTGACATGATAAAGGGACTGGACTAGCATAGTCTCCAATGTATTAACGGCTAAGGCCATCTCCAATGTATGAACGGCTAAGGCCATCTCCAATGTATGAACGGCTAAGGCCATCTCTAATGTATGAACGGCTAAGGCCATCTCTAATGTATGAACGGCTAAGGCCATCTTCAATGTATGAATGGCTAAGTCCATCTCCAATGTATGAATGACTAAGGCCATCTCCAATGTATGAGCGGTTATGGCCATCTCCAATGTATGAATGGCTAAGGCCATCTCCAATGTATGAAAGGCTAAGGCCATCTCCAACGTGCAAACGGCTAAGGCCACCATCGTCAACAAGTCGACCCAGCTCGACTACCACAAACGAAGTAACTCGACGATAGTCGAAGTCACGTATATGACCAAGGCCATCTCCAACGTACAAATGGCTAAGGCCACGGTCGTCAATAAGTCGACCCAGCTCGACTACGACAAACAAAGTAACTTGATGACAGTTGAAGTCACGTATATGGCCAAGGCCATCTCCAACGTGCAAATGGATAAGGCCACCGTTGTCAATAAGTCAACCCAGCTAGACTACAATAAATGAAGTAACTCGATGATAGTCAAAGTCACGTATATGGCCAAGGCCATCTCCAACGTGCAAATGGCTAAGGCCACCGTCGTCAATAAGTCGACCCAGCTCGACTACGACAAACGAAGTAACTCGACGATAGTTGAAGTCACGTATATGGCCAAGGCTATCTCCAACGTGCAAATGGCTAAGGCTACCGTTGTCAATAAGTCGACCCAGCTCGACTATGACAAACGAAGTAACTCGATGACAGTCGAAGTCATGTATATGACCAAGGCCATCTCTAACGTGCAAATGGCTAGGGCCACCATCATCAATAAGTCGACCCAGCTCGACTACGACAAAGAAAGTAACTCGACGATAGTCGAAGTGACATATATGGCCAAGGCCATCTCCAACATGTAAATGGCTAAGGCCACCGTCGTCAATAAGTTGACCCAGCTCGACTACGACAAATGAAGTAACTCGACGACAGTCGAAGTTATGTATTCGGCCAAGGTCGTCCCCAACATGTAAAATGCTAAAGCCATCATCGTCAGTAAGTCAAACCATTTCGACTATAACAAATGAGTAAATCGACGACAGTCAAAGTTACATATATGGATAAGGCCATCAACAATATTACGATTAAGGCCGTCGTCACCAACGGTCGCCAACCCTGTTCGATTGCGGCATAAGGAACATAAGTAATAGATGAAGCAATGCCACTATTAAATAAAGCCTCAACTATTTAGCATCAAAGCCACCTCCTATCGGTGGATAACACAAGCAACGTTCGAGAAGCACACTAAGAACCTTACAAACAAGCGAGCATCCACTCCGCGGAGACGAGATACCAAAAACAAAAGAGTGTGACTCGGGAAAAGAGTAATAGCAAAAGTATAACTTCCATTATCATAAAAAAAATACATACACAAAAGGACCCATTTACATCTCCAAATACAGTAAAACAAAATGAATACAAGTCCAAAGGAGGTCCGCCATTCCGTGCACCGCCCCCCGCCGGTCTGCCATCTCGTCCACTGCCCCCCGGGCCTGATAAGTTGCAAAGATCCAGGACCCGGAACCTAGACGGTTAACGTCTTCGAAATTATAGCCCGCCCAGTCTGGGGAATCAGAACTATACCCGCAGGCTTCGCGGGCGACCTGAGCTATACGTCGCTGATCCTGAACCTCCGCCTCAGTAGATCGGCCCGCAACTAAGAATTCCTCGAACACGACTAGCTTGGCTTCGGCATACACCCACATCTCCCGCGCCTCTCCATGTGTATCCTCATCAGACCTGGACGTAACAGTCTGCTTAAGCGCCTCAACCTCAACCGCCTTGGCATTGAGCTCGGCGGTCAAGGCAGCGACCTTGGCTCGCAAATCAGCGGCTTCTGCCGCTACCCCACGGCCGACCTCCAGTTCCTTTTCCTTTGACTGGAGACGAGTCTCCAGTTCAATATTCCGAGCCAAAGCGGCCATTTGCTGATCATCAACTTGCTCCAGCTCAACCACCCTTTGCTTCAGCTGGGCCTTTGACTGCTCCAAGCCCTCACGGAAAACCCGAAATTTTGGGTCCTGCTTGAGTAGGTCCGCCAACGCTTGATGCTTGGCACGGCACCGCCGATACTTCTTTACCACCTTGTTAAAGGTGGCGACTTTCCTTTGCACTCGCCGCCCCCTCTCTACATCCAAGATGAGAGTCTAAATAAGAGGAAAAAGAGGAAAGTCAAGTCAGTATGCATCAAAGTTTACTTTATGATACGTGAAGAAAATCAAAATATACCTGCAAGGCCGCGCCAGCAACCCCGAGATAATTCCCCGTCGCTAACACCTTTTAATATTTCATGCTCAGCGGCCGCACATAACAAGGTCATATCCGCTGTGGCCTGCTCACTGTGCTACAACAAGTTATAGCCACCCAGGATCAGAATTTGGTGGTTGGATCTACCCTCTGTCATCCCCACGCGGGCCGAACCTCTCGTTAATGCATCTGCATCCGCGGGGGAAACCTCAGGGTCCACCCTCTCACTATTGCCTTCTTCTTCAGCGGCAGCCAACGAGCCATTCTCCGGCATGCATGCTGGGGTGGCATCAGGAACTGCCCTCCCTTAGGGAGCTGACCTCCCAGAACGGATGGCATCGGCCATAAAAACCGGCTTTGACTCCTGACGGGGCTCACTCGCCCTCTCATCTTCTGTGGCTATCCCCTTGCCAGTCATCAATCAACGTCTTTTCCTTTCTGGAGGCTCCTCACCCTCGGAAGTCTCCTCCATAGTCCATGGGGATGGTAGTGAAGGAGTCGCTTCACTTGTGGACAACGCCATGGGCGGAACCTGAGGTTGAAAAACCTCCGGAGCATCATCACTGGGCGAGCCACAGGGTATGTATCCGTCTTCAGAGTCAGTCCCCGCCTCAGGCGAGGTAACGATGCTCTTGTTCTTCTTTTTAGGGGCGCTCCGACCTGCCAACACGAATAAGTCAGGTAACAAAACCTAAGGAAACCTCCAAACCATAGCCAAAGAGTTACCTGGCGGGCCGTATCGTTCACGAAACGCAGCCCAGGTGTGGCATTCCTCTACATACGGAATCATTCTCTCCACCCACGACCTAATATTTTCAATGACCGAGGTGGAGAAGCCCTTGCTGCAAAAAAAAAAGGGGGGGGGGGAAGCAAAGAAATCACAATGGCCGTATGGTCAAAATCGCAAGCATTCCTGAATCCTACATGTAAAAATACTTACGTTCTGGATTCCATCTTTCCGGGAACCCTTCGGGATTAGACACCAGGTGCTCCGTCCTGATGTAAAAGTATTTACGCCAAAAACGGCGGTTAGTCTTGTCATCGGCTTTAACAACCAAGACCCTTGTGCCATGACTTTTCAGCTGTAGCATGGTACCCCTCAGGTAACCAGGGCTGAATAACTGTAAGAGGTGGTGGACTGAGACGCTGCACTCAGCCCTGGCCGCATAGGTGGTCATAATACGGCACACCTTCAAGGTGTAAGGAGTGAGCTGAGTCGGACACACGTTGTAAAAACGGCAAAGCTCCTCTATTAGGAGGTATATTGGAAGACTGTAACCAATCAAGAACGGGTACTCATAGAATGTGCAGCACCCGGGCCGGTGTACATTAGCATAGTCCGTCCCGGCCGGCACCATTTCCATGTGGTTTGGAATATGGTACGTCTCCCGAAGATCTTCTAAGTGGGATTGTAATAACTCGTTGTGCTCCCAGGGAAGGTCTGGGCTCCTAGTCAGGAAATCCCTGCGAAGATGTATCTCCTTCGGGAGGACGTTGTCTATACTAAGAGGAACAAGGGCCTTCTCTGCCTTTTCCCCTTCACCACCGGAAGGTGGCGGAACCCTAGATGGGGCATTATCTTTGGCCTTTTTACTACTCTGTCCACATTCTGTGCCATGGCTTTACCCAACAATGAGGCCCGAAGTGTGGTTGCATTTCTCAAGAAGAGCATTTTTACAAGGTTTGGTACTCCTGGGGCAATCATAAGTGACGGGGGGTCTCATTTTTGCAGTAGAGCTTTCAACACTTTGCTTTCAAAGTATGTTGTCAATCATAAAGTTTCTACCCCCTATCACCCTCAATCAAGTTGTCAAGTGGAAGTCTCCAATAGGAAAATTAAAAGCATATTATCAAAGACGGTCAATGCAAATAGGACCGATTGGTCGAAGAAGTTGGATGATGCTCTATGGGCTTATAGGAGAGCATTTAAAACTCATATTGGTATGTCTCCGTACTGGTTGGTGTTTGGGAATGCTTGCCATTTACCGGTTGAGCTAGAGCACAAGGCCATGTGAGCTTTGAGGAAGCTAAATTTGGAATGGGATGTTGCAGCCAATCTTTGTGTGGAGCAACTCAATGAACTTGATGTATTCAGATTCCATGCCTACTCCAGTTCATCCTTGTATAATGATAAGATGAAGTACCTTCATGATAAATATGCTCGTGGAAAGGAGTTCAAAGTAGGTGATTTGGTTCTCTTGTTCAATTCTCGGTTACGTCTGTTTTCGGGAAAGCTTAAATCAAAATGGAGTGGACCATTTGAAGTTGTGTTGGTGACCCCTTTTGGTGCTCTTGATTTGAAAAACAAAAATGGTGAAGTCTTAGGAGTTAATGGGCATCGGGTCAAGCATTATCTCGGGAAAATTGATGACAACCACGTAGTGGCACTCCTTCATTTCAAATGATGTGATGGTAACTTGCGTCGTGCCGCGACGTTAAATCAGACGCTTCTTGGGAGGCAACCCATGTGTTTTTCTTCTTGTTTTCTATGATTTTATTTTTAGTATAGGATTGATTTTTGGGCTAACTAGTTGTGAGATGTTATAGGATTGAGTTGATGATGTGCGGGACATAATTGAAAAAATACACAGGTCTCTAAAGTTTCTAGTGCGGCCGCACTACCATTTTGTGCGAACCGCACTAGTAAAGGGTGATGAGAGTACTCTTTGAAGTTTTCCACTGCGGTGCAGTCCGCGGTGGACCACTACGGCCACAGTCCATTTTGTGCGGACCGCGGGGGGTTGCTAAGCTGACCAGGAACAAAATAGCCCAATGCGGACCGTGGTCTGTTTTCTGTGGTCCGCACTGGTAGGTGAGAATGGGTCCCAATCCCTTTTCTATAAATAGGGCTTGAGGGTCTCCTGTTACCCTTTTCGAACTTTTAACTCAAACAATTTTTAGCACTGTTCATTCATATCTTTGCAACTAATTAACTGCTTAGGATCATCATTCCTCAATTCATCTCCTAACTGGTAACATTACAGTCATTTTTCCTTGTTTAGTTTTGAAATTTCGTTTAATTTTTGTTTTTCTTAGCTTCTGCTCTTCTGCCTCCCGTATTTATTTCAATTGCCTAGGCTAGAGTAGTTAAATTTTGAATTCACGAGGTCTTTGTTAGTCTAATGGACTGGGAAATGATATAGGGGCACTTATTAGGTGAAAACTTAGACTTAAAATCAAATTTTGTGAACCCTAATTTAGTGCCAAAACTGGGCACTCTGTGCGGACCGCGGTTGATTCTATGCGGTCTGCGGTGCCCTAGTGCGGTTCGCGGTGCCATTTTGTGCAGACCGCACTGATGAATGCTAAGAAGCTGAACTTTGGGCAGTATGGCCGCAGTTAATTTTGTGTGGTCCGCACTGCCTGGATACAGAGGATGTGTTTCCGAACCCCATACATGTGCGGACCGCGGTTGTTTTTGTGCGGTACGCGGTGGCCCCTGTGCGGCCGCACACCATTTTGTGTGGTCCGCATTGGGAAACTTCTACAACTTGTCTGCAACTTTTTCTTTCCTGCTTCTGAACGTTGTTCTTAACTGATTACATTGATACTAACAAGCTGATTGAATTGTGTTTGCAGACAATGGTAAAACAACGGGGCAAAGGATCTAAACAACCTGGCAGAGGTGAATCCTCCATGGGAGGGAAGCAGAAGATGATTAAACTCACTCCCCAAGTTCGGGAAAACATAAAAAGAACAAGAAAGCTAATAAAAGTTGTTGATAGAGCAGTTGATCAGTCGAGGAGTGAGTACGAGCCCTCCCGGTAGATCTCCTCAGACCTAGAGTACATGTATGACTGGCCGAAGCGGCATAGATTGACAGACACTACTCCTCCACCATCACCATCTGCCCAAGCATCAGCACATGTTTCTTCTGGGTCGTCTGAGGGATCAGCAGCAGTTAGTGAAAAATACTCTACCTCCCCCACAACTTCATTATCCGGGGAGGGGGTAGAAGGAGAAGAGGAGGAAGTACAAGGAGAAGAGGAGGAAGTAGAGAGAGATGAGGAGGTAGCTGAAGGAGGTGAACCAAGGGTTAGGGGTGTATATAGAACAAGAAAGCCAGAGGTTTGTCGAGATAGGTTCGTGAGTGAGGTGGCATACCACAATTTTAGGGAGTGGTGGCCGGTGAGAAAGTTGATTTCGGAGAGCAGCTTCATTGATAGAAACCTATTACCCCACAACCCCAATGTGCAAAGACAATTTAGAACTAAAGTAGGCTGGGAATATTGTCTAGAGGAGTGTGTGGATGCCAATGAACACATGGTCAAAGAGATTTACTGCAATGTAGCCCATATAAAAAAAGGGCTCCAAAGTGACCAAGGTTCGGAATCTAACAGTGTTGTTTGAAGGGAAGTACCTCAACGAATACCTTGGCTTCAATGAGGAGGATGAAACCTTGTACATGGCAAAAATGGAGATGGGTGAGGAGGTTCGTCTCTAGCTAGCACAGGTACCTGGCAATCACAGGTACCACCCCCGACTGGTTGACCGCTAGAGTCAAAATCTTGAGATGGACCTTATACTTTGAAGCACGGGGATGGGAGACCTTTGTATGTAGCAGGTTGGACCCCACAACACATGACAACACGTTTCCTCTTTCTCAAGTTGTGTTAGTGGCTTCTATTATGGTAGGGTACCCCATCAACGTGGGGAATGTGATGTCCCAAATCATTTCTATAGTAGGTGTCGAGCATGATCGGAACTATACTTTCCCCAGCACCCTCACAATGTACTTCCGGGACTTGAAGGTGGACAAGAGGCCCAATGACATCAAGGTCAAGGTGAAATCCCCATTTTCCCGGTATAGCATGCAGGGGGATGATAACCCCAAGAGCAAGAACTTTAAATCCCTAACTGGCCAGTCTGAAGAGCCAGTTGTGGTAGTAGACCCTGCAGAGCCTACCTCCAATTCCACAGATATCCCTCTCAGTCCATCTACATCCACAGACACTCCTCCCGGTCCATCCACTTTAGCAGGCCCAGAGATCCCATCTTCCCATGCCCATCCTATTACTGCTCACCGACTAAGCCAGGCCCTTATTAGCATAAACAACTGGATGCAGACTACCTCATCCAAGTTGTCCACCTTGACCTCCACTGTAGAGGCTCAGTATCCCTACAGGTGCCCCAGTCAATAGAGGATGCGTTCAAGGAGATATCTTGACAACCAGAAGAAGATCCTCGACACTCAATCAACGCTTTCAAAAAGAGTTGATTCACATAGCAAGGCTCTCAAGGAGCTTGCTAAGGAGCATAAGAAGCTGAGGAAGACACGGGCCTCCAAGGAGTCCGTGAAGGATCTGCGTGCAGATGTAGATGTTGACAGACTATAGGCAGATCACCTACCTTTTAGACTTATTGCTCAAGGGCCCAGCACCAGTAGCTTGGGGAGGCGTGGCTGGTATTCGGTGCCGAGCTGGCCCAAGCAAACCACCATGTAATTCATTTTTTTCTGTGATCATCATGGGCCAACATGGCCACAACTCACAATATATAACTATAAGTGTACTGAGTATGTAAGGCAGAACCGAAATATAACAATAAGTCAACATTAATTAAAGACATATAAGAATCAACTTGCATCTCTGAAGTGATACCGTATATTTATACTTACATATATAATGCTTCGCTTTGAGACTATTATTAATCTCATATGATGCATGACTGCCCAACTGATCAGTGGTAACTATCCGAACGGCCGTCACACGGTGGTAAATGTATGATTGCCCAACTGGTGGTAAATAATGATACATAACTACCCAACCAGTGGTAACTGCCCGACCGGCCGTAGCACGATAGTAAATGTATAACTGCCCAACCGGCCTTAGCTCGGTGGTAAATGTGTAACTGCTCAACCGGTCGTAGCTCGATGGTAAATGCATGACTGCCCGACCGGCCGTAGCTCGGTGGTAAATGCTTATGCATGAAAATGCATGTATCACAATATTATGAACATTAATATCTTTATCATATATCATACGCAACTTCATTCATCATTTTAATCATCTATCTCAATAGGGACTAGGGACATATGTAGACATGCTCGCATATCACTTTACTGGAATGAATAACATCGGCATCCTTAACTTCTAAGAGTAGAATCACTTATGGAATAGCATTACGTTAACGTATCGTTACTTGGATCATGCCAAAAGAAAGAAGGGATAACCTTAACATACCTGGGATGACTCACTTGACAATCCCTCTAATATGACAATAAGCATCCATTAATGTGTTGAAAGTGACTATATCTGGCTGACAACCTTCCATATTCATAAGCCCAAACATTCCCATGAATCAAAATCCCAAGTTTTTCATACCCATTTGACATAAAAGGAACACTAATTAATGATCACACAAGAGAAGGAAGGAGAGGCACTATTTCAAATTATATATGCTAGGCTTATAGTATGTTTTATAAACTGCAAATTCGGATTTACCAAACTGTTAGTACATATTCAATATTTTCCTTTACCAATAAATGAATTATTGTCAATATGATCTTTACAAATTATTAAGCTCACAAGTAAGATTCACAAGTTTTAACATATAAGCATCAGTCATTCAAAAAGATAGTTGAAGTATTACTTAGATTCTTCAACTCACTGCTCACCAATATTATTTACTGAGAATACAAACACAATTCAAGTAGCCTAGATACCTTAAATTTTCAGTGACTATAAAATACTGATCATCAACATGAATACATAAAAGGTTCAACAGTAGATACTATTAATTTAGGTTATTCAAACTTTTATTTGACATCCTACTATCCATTTCACCTTATCACATTTTAAAGCACTATTCTAAACACTTCTGTCAACCTTTAAAAATTATTCTGTCAAAAATAAGCTTGATATATACTACTCTTAATTGGAATTGAGGTAGCAATTTCTAAAAGTAGACGACAGAAAAAGATAGACGTGACAACTTTATTTTACAAGTGAACTAAACAAGACAAATGATCCTTACCCCTCTTCATGTACTTCCCTTGTCACTCCAAAAATCCAAATAAGCATAATCTTAAAGTTGATATGGAAGAATGTATAGAAGAACATGGGAACTTTTGTCAAACCTTGTCAAGGAATTGTAAATGATATGTACTGACGTTTGCTCAACATCAACCCCCCTAAATAGGGTTTAGGGTTTGGGGTTTGGGGTTTAGGGTTTGGGGTTTAGGGTTTAGGGTTTAGGGTTTGGGGTTTGGGGTTTGGGCTTAGGGTTTTGGTCTTGGGGTTTGGGGTTTGGGGTTTTGGGCTTGGGGCTTGGGGT
>MU752244.1:224564-235160 GCA_026770625.1 Nicotiana glauca | reverse complement strand
ATTAACGCCTAATAGAATGGTATAGAATATCCTGGAACCTTCTAGCAGGGGTTCAAGTGTAAAATACCCTATACTCAACTGAAATAAATCAAAAGAGTAGGGGTGGGAAATCTGAATAATTAATTCAAATTTTCCTCCCATTCTATTCTATAAATAGGCCCCTTCAAGCCTAATTCAGGGGTTCAGAAATTTTGGGGGAAAAAATTAGAAGTTGAAATTTTTTTGAGAGATTAAGGGAATTCAGAATTTTAGAGGTTCGAAAGTTCCGAAATATATACACTGGAATACATCACACTGAAATATTGTTGGTTGTCAATTTCCGTTAACTCGAGTGTTATTCCGGCATCTCTGTTGGTCATTTTTCACTGGTTTTGATCGACTTTGCTGGGTTTTTCAATTTGCTTGGGTTAATTTGCTGGGTTATATATATTTTGGAGTTTTGTAGCTGTTGCTGTGTTGATTCATTTCCACTGTTGTTGATATACCATTGTTGCTTTTGCTGATTTTCCTTCTTCTCCAACTCTAGAACTCATCGATTTGTCATTTGAATCAGGTACACTACTATGTCCTAGAGTTGTAATTGAGTTGTTGTTGAAGAAATAAAATGTTACCTAGTTTTAGTTAATTAGTTATATACCTGTTCTTTCATTTTGTAATCATAAATGTCTAGATTTTTGTAATTCATTTAGGACCTGGTTGTAATAAGTATTGGACTGAATGAGTATACTTTAAAGTCTAGTAGTAGTGATAATGACATAGGCGATAGGTTAAATAAGTTAGGTAAAAATGATCACCTAAATCTAAGACTAAAACTGGTCTAAACTTAGTCAAATCACCTGGATTTATAACTATTATAAAATTAGATGTGTAATATTAATACTGGGACGTTTTGTTAATCAAGTTTCGAATCTGGATCAGTTAATTTGAAAAGCATAAGTAGTTGAATTTCAAATCGTATTACTATTTGTCATTACTTAAACTGACTTAGCTATAAAATTGCTTTAAGACTCTGTGATTTGGTAATCTGATAACAGTAATTCGAGCAGGCTTAGTTAAAAGTTAGAATACTGTTTTCTCCAGTTAAATAAAAGCGACAAAAAATAATTCTGCAATTAGTGTTCTAATAACGATATAAATATCAGATTCTGCTAGCTGAATAATAACACTGACATAAACTATTGTGTTAAGGTTCATAGTTAATTGTCAAAACATTGAAATCAGTAGAGATCAAATGCAAACTGGTGTTAATAGAAACAGTTAGTTGTTAATACTGATTGTTATATATTCATAAGTGCTGTTATAAAATGTTAATTAGTCCTTATCATGTTTTAGATATGAATGATTTGGGCCTCATTGTGAATCCAGGCCTCGATCGAATTGAAAGGGCAATCGTGCCTGTAAACAGAAATGGAAATGAGTGCTGGGCTCCAGAGGCCCAGTTGCACTTTGCAAACTGCTGAGCCAGTTCAAGGTCCAGGCCCAGTAATAAATAATGGCCTGGACTCTAATACTCAATAATATGAAATTGATATAAAAAAAACAGTTATATTAGGAAGAAAAAACATAAATAGCAAATATAGTGCATGAATAAAATTGACCTTTAAAAAATAAGGGATGAGCCTCGTTACAAATATGAAATGCACGGGGCCCCCAAATAATAACTAAACCTTAGACTTGGAAGGACCGTTTAGACAATTCCACGATCTTTCCCAAATATAACAAGAATAGACATCATTAAGCATAATTTAATATACATTCCTAATACGGGTGCACATTTATGTGACCCAAATCCAAATCTCAACGAAGTCGAAATGTATTAAAAGCCGCAGGCGTACTGGTACGGTGTGGCCCGAAATGCGTTTTCACGACGTTGCAATTCTTCTAAAAATGACAAAGCGGAACATTAATAAAGGCACATAAAAGCAAAACATATAAAGAAATCAGATAAAAACAAATACAACAGTCGAGCGACCGTGCTAGAACCACAGAATCCGGGAGTGCCTAACACCTTCTCCCGGGTTAACAGAATTCCTTATCCGGATTTCTGATTCGCGGACTGTTAAAAGAGTCATAATTTCCTCGGTTCGGGATTCAATCGGTGACTTGGGACACCATTAATCTCCCAAGTGGCGACTCTGAATCTAAATAAATAAATCTCGTTCCGACTGTTCTTTAATTGGAAAAACTCCTTCCTTTTACTATATCCCTTCCCGGGGATGTAGTAATAGCGGTAAGAAAAAGGAGGTCTGACAATCTCCTTATCAACCGCACAATCAAGAATCACAAAATCGGCGGGCAAATGGAACTTCCCCACTTTTACAAGAACATCGTCTACAACTCCCACCGGGCTTTGATTGACCGATCGGCCATTTGCAATCTCATACTAGTGGGCCTTGGCATACCTAATCCTGCTTGCTTATAGATGGAAAGAGGCATTAAGTTGATACTAGCCCCATTATCACATAGGGCTCTTGCAAAGTCACGGGCTCCGATGGTACAAGTTATGGTGAAAGCTCCCGGGTCTTCTTTCTCTTAGACTTTGGTTGTGGCAATAATAGAACTAACCCGGTGAGTCATGTTTACTACCTCATTCTTTTTTGTCCTCTTTTTGGTGATAAAATCCTTGAGATATTTGGCAAACCCCGGCATTTCTAGAAACACTTCCAAGAATGGAATGTTCACCGACAATTGCTTTAGGATGTCATAGAATTTCTCAAGCTTGATATCATCAACCCTTCTCACTAGTCTTTGAGGAAAAGAAGGAGGAGGTCTAGGAATAGATGGAAGAGTTATTGATGTCTCTTTTACCTTTTCCTTAACCTCTTTCCGGTTCTCTTTTTGCACTTGCAATTCTTCTAAAATCTTTTCAACCTCGACAACATTTGGCTCTTCAACCTCAACCCTTTGTTCATCCTCGCCGTGTAGCACCTTCCCACTCCTAATAGTAATTTCCATGATGTGAGAGGTTTGGCCACTCCCATTTACCTTTGGGTTTGCAACCGTGTCACTAGGGAGTGTTCCCTTTTGTTTCGGATTTTGCTCTCTAGAAAGGTCCCTCATTTGAATTTCCAATTTTTGGATGGAGGCGGTATGAGATCCCACAACCTCTGTCATGTTCCTCATAGAAGCATCAGATTTTTCTTGGTTTTGCAACACTCACTCGAGCATACCTTCCAACTTAGATTCATTAGAAGACCCTTGATTGGAATATTGACCCTTTGGAGGGACATATGGGTTTGAGCTCCGATTAGAAAAGTTGTTGTTGTTGTTGTTGTTCCAATTCCCTTGGTTTGAGCCACCTTGGTCATTTATCCATTGTTGGTTTCCTTGCCCTTGCGGGTTAGGTCTCCATTGGCTCTGTTGTTCCTGACCCTGGTAATGTTGTCTTTGATACCCTCCTTGAGGGTTGTTGATGTAGTTCGCTTCCTCAAATTCCTCATTGGGGAGGGGTTGCACATCTTCTACCACATTCACCTTCCTTGTTTGGTTCTCCGTGAGTAGGGGTGTTCATGGTTCAGTTTGGATCGGTTTTTCCCTAAAATGCAACCAAACCAAGTAAGGCGATTTTTCAAATATTAGAACCAAATCAAACCAATTAAGTCGGTTTTTCTCGATTCGGTTTATGTCGGTTTTTTGGTTTTTTCGGTTATTTGTCGGTTTTTTCTTAAATATAAGACATACACTACCAAACACATATTCCGATGACCACATTTTTAATGTAACACTATTAAATCAATTTCCCTTTGAGAAAACTATTATTTACCAAGATATATTGATGATAATTGAATCAAATAGTGATGAATAATTTAAGAACTCAATTAAAAATATGTTATTTTTAACATGAAATGTATTCTTACACTAAACAAAAGAAAACTACCAATCAAACTAGAATGTAAAGGTAAAGAACTATATTAAAAGTGCAAACTATTAACATTTACCATAAATTTTTTGAAACTCTGTATAACAATATACATATTTATAGGTGTAATAATAAATTTGAAATAGATACTCCTACAGTTGGTTTGGTTCGGTTTTTTCTGATTAAAACCAAATCCAAACCAAATTTGATTGGTTTTTGAAATTCAAAACCAAAACCAAACCAAACCAAAAAGTATCGATTTTTTTGGTCGGTTTGGTTTGGTTTTCAATTTGGTTCGGTTTTTCAAATTTTTATGAACACCCCTATCCATGAGCATCTTTGTCAACACATTTACATTCGTGGCAAGCCCTGCGATCAGTTAGTCTCTCTCTTGATTTTCCTTAATTAGGTTGGTCAAGGAAGGAGACCCATATGCAATCCCACCTGAGGTGTGTTTGGAATGCCACGCTTGATTGTGTTGTGTCATTTTGTCAAGGATTTGTGTCACCCTTGCAAATGATTTATCCATGAAGGACCCGTTAACTGCATTTTTGGCTATAGCTTGGTTCGTAGGATCCAAACCCATATAGAATTTTTCCAATAGCATAGAATTCAGGAAACCATGGTTTGGAAACCTCACCAAATATAATTTGAAACGATCCCATGCCGCTCAAACTTTTTACTTTACGGGAACCACTTAGATATGAATGCCCGGACAAGTTCCAGCCAAGAATGGATAGAGTTTGGTGGTAGATTCTAGAGCCATCTCCCTGCATCCCCATCAAGCGAATACTTGAAGAATCTCAACCTCAAGGCATCATCAGAGACATTGTTTTGCTTGTGCATTGCACACATACCCAAGAAGTTTCTAAGGTGTTGTGTTGGTTCATCATCAGTGGAATTTCTGAAGAATCACTCAGCTTTGAGAATAAGGATTAAACCGTATTCCACTTTGAACGTTGTAGCACCAACAGCTGGAGGTACAATAGCATTTGTATACTCAATGTACTCTTCGATGTCTGCAAAGGGATTGTCTCTCAGTTCTGTCTCTATGTCATCCCCAGAATCAGACATGTTTTCCTATCAACACCAAGAAAAACAAGCAAAGTGTGATGGAATAGAATAAGACGTAAAGTAAAGCACACACTAATTAGTAATTTCAAAACCGTATTCCCCGGCAACGGTGCCAAAATTATGATACGCTCAAATTACACTTTAATAAATCGTGTAAGGCAGTCGATGTCAAATATAATAACCCAACAAGGTTGGGGTCGAATCCCACAAGGAATAGGTGTGAAAAGGTTACTAGAATAGTGTGTTGCTCGACTAAAGTCGTAATTATATCCAGTTAACGGTAACAAGAGCGTGAATTAATAGTGACAAAAGTATGAATTGAGTTTGTTTTGAAGTCACGACTAATTGGAATAGCGAAAGTGTAATTAATAGGATTAAAGAAACCAAGGTTGTGTCCCCTTTAATGAAATGTAATGTTGTCGGTATTAATATGATATACTTCTAATGGTCGGTCCTTTTGATATGCAAATGATGTCTAAGTGACTACCTAATATTTCCCAATAGTTGGGTAGTATTTCCCCTTTATAATTTTCCCAAATGTAAAAGAGTTGTAATTAATAACAATCAATATAATTCAAATAAAACCCACTTATCCCTAAGCGATTTTATTAAACAAGGTTTAAAACCTTGAGTCTTTGATATTTACTTCTACCAAATTCTAACCCACTTTCCCAAGCCAAGTAGAATTTAATGGCACTTGTTAATGTTTGCAACCACCAACAATAAATGAAGCACGAGAAGTAAGTAAATATCAACCAACCATTATATATATATTCAATGTTAAACACTCATTAACATAACACCCATTTAGGGTCCACAACCTTAGTATTTAGAATTAGCTACTCATACTAAAATACAAAAGTAAGAGAATAATAAATGCCATAAAGCTTGCAAAGTGAATATTCTTCTTCTAAAAGACTCCACAAGTGAGGAGTATTAAAGTCTTGGAATGTAGCTCAAAACTAGACTTCCTTCCCCCATAAAAACATCATAAAGCTATTTATAGTGGACTGAAAATCGGGACAGAAACGGACAAAAATACCCTTTCAGGTCAGAAATGCGACCGCATTCTTGTCGCATAAGTGACATGCGGTCCGCATTTTGGATGTCTCCATCGTAGACTAAAACCCTAGTTTTCATATCTTCATCGCATTCCAGCTCTGCGGTTCGCATTGCAAAACCACGATCGCATTTTGCATCGCACATTCGTCCTTCAACAGCCTTTCATGGTTGGTTTGCGGTTCACTATGCAGCTCGCAGACAGCTTCTGCGGTCGCATAATGGAGCGCATTCTTGACTTGAAATTTGCCCAGGAGTCTGTTTTTGTCTGCGATCTGAGTATTCATTCTGCGGATCGCATAGGTGATATGCGATCGCATAATGCATTGCAGAACCACCTTTTTGCTCTTTTCTTGTCTTTTTGCCTTCATTTCCATGCTCCTGGGTCCTTATTCCTTATGTACTGTAAAAACACCGAAATTACATAAGTACAGGAGATAATTGCATTAAAACAAGTAAAATCTAAGCAATTAGTATTGAAATGTGCCAAAATTCTCCGGCACATCAATTACAACTTAGCAATATTCTCGTAGCTTAAGTTAGTATTAATCACTAGTTTACAATAGTAGTTATAAATACAAAAACCCCAAAAATGTTAGAAGTACAATTAGAAGCACAAACGCAACTCTAGGCTAGACAAACTATACAACTCCACTCCAAGCTCCCTGTGGAAATTCGATCCCGAACCACTATTCGGGTAAAAGCTATTGTGACCCGCTCTTCCTACCATTGCGTAGTGTCGAGTTGGCAGCAACCAGGAACCCCATATGCACACTTGGCGGGGTTCATCTTCAGATTGTACCTTCTCAGTCTATTGAAGAATTTCCTCAAATCTTCCATGTGGTCATTGGCTCTCTTGGATTTGATGATGACATCGTCTACATATACCTCGATCTCTTTGTGTATCATGTCACGGAAAATAGTAGTCATGGACCTCATGTAGGTGGCCCCATCATTCTTTAACCCAAACGTCATCATCTTGTAACAATACATTTCCCACGGCGTAATGAAAGCAGTTTTCTTCGCGTCTTCCTCATCCATCCATATCTGATGATACCCGGCAAAACAATCAATGAATGACTGCAGCTCATGCTTGGTGCAGTTGTCAATTAGAATGTGTATGTTTGGCAAGGGGAAGTCATCTTTCGGACTGGCCTGGTTGAGGTCCCGGTAGTCGACACACACTCTAACCTTCCCGTCCTTATTTGGTACTGGCATAATATTTGCTAACCATGTTGGATACTCTACTACCCTGAGAACCTTGGCTTTGACTTGCTTGGTGACTTCTTCCTTAATTTTCAAACTCATGTCAGGTTTGAACTTCCTGACCTTCTGCTTTACCGGGGGAAATGTCGGATCGTTTGGAAATTTGTGAGCTATAATAGATGTACTGAGACTAGTCATATTATCATACGACCAGGCGAATATGTCCTCATATTCCCTTAGGAATTCTGTGTACTCTTCCTTTTATGATGGTGACAGATGAACACTGATGCACATTTCTTTGACATTTTCTGTATCTCCCAAGTTAACAACCTCAGTCTCGTCCAAGTTGGACTTAGGTCTATTCTCAAAATCCTCAACCTCTTTAACAACCTCTTCTGGTATGTTGTCCTCTTCTGAGTCTATATCCGTTTGTTGCGTTTTCTCGTAGCAAGTCACAGTCGTCGGTTCATCAAGATAAGCAATAGAAATGCTGTATAATTAAAGTAAATGATGAAAAATAATAAGAGCAAGATTTATAAGAAACTGAAATGCTTTGATAAATTTCATAATTGTTTTGAACACGGGAGCTCTTATTTCGAAATTAAAATGCGGAAAGAAAGTCAACTAGCAAAAATAAAGATGATGCATGGTGCTTTGTTCAGCCTTGCTACCCCAAAGCTTTCCGAGCCCTGGTGGTTTTGATGGACTAATTGTTGAGGCGTGCTCCTCAGCGCATGGCTTGTATAGAAGGGCCTTCCTCCCCCTCCTCCTCGAAAATGACACAACAGTCCATATTGTCATCTTCCAAAAACAAATTCCTTATTGCCGCCAGTGCTTCCTCTTCTTCCGACCCATATATGACATCGACTGGCTGGAAAGTCTACTCCAAGCAAGGTATCAGATGCTCCAACGGGTATTAGGGACTGCGCCATGGTGGCGAACAGTGGTTGAACTCCTCCCAAGTGTATTCATATCCCAAACCAAAAGTGGTACCATGTTTCTTCAGCTTGATAGGACTGATGATTCCCTGGAGGTTCTTGTCGAGTCCCTTGCCAGGTTCATATCCACACCAATTCAGTATACTTTTAATTTTGTTATCCCACCACTTGTTCTTATCAACAGCGTTGACTCGTTTGATGTGGTGGTAGGTTTCCCCACCTATCTTTCTTCTTCCTCTGATCGTTAGGATGGTTTGGCGACTGTATATAGGATTGCTACTGTCGTCGTGAATGATAACCTCTTGGTGATTCCACTCAAACTTCACTGCCTGATACTGTGTGGATGCTACAGCCCCAGCGGCATGAATCCAAGATCGTCCCAGAAGCAAGTTGTAAGATGCTGGGACATTTATTACTTGAAAGTCAACGTCGAACCAAGTCGGTCCCATTTGTAGACACAAACTAATTTCCCCAATATTGGACCTTTGGGAACCATCGAAAGCTTTGACATTGATGGATCCACCCTTGATCTCATACAGGCTCTTCCTCAATGTTCTGAGAGTTACTAATGGACAAATATTGAGGCTGGACCCTCCGTCAATCAAAATCCTAGTGATGAAATAATCCTCGCATTGTACGATGATGTGCAATGCTTTGTTGTGGCTTAGCCCTTCCGGCGGTAGCTCGTCTTCGTGGAAAGTGATTTTGTGACTCTCCAATACTTTCCCTACCATGTTCGCCATTTCTCCTCCAGTTATGTTGTTGGGTACATATGCCTCACTCAGTATATTCAAAAAGGCATTCTTATGTGCATCGGAGCTTTGCAGCAGAGCTAGGATGGAGATTTGTGCCGGTGTTTTATTCAGTTGATCAATAAATGAGTACTCTTTTTCTTGTATATTCCTCCAGAGATCATCGAGCTCAGTTTCAATAGGCCGTCCAGAGGCCTGCTTAGTTGATTCAGCTAAATGTTCTGGAGTATAAACCCTGCCGATTCTTGACATACCTTGCGCCGCAATTGCTTCTCCGATTTTGGCTTTTCCTTTTTTCCTTGCCTCGGCTGTGTAATCCCAGGGGATGGTCTTCATATGGAATGGTGTTATGGCTGACATTGCCACTGGGATTGGTAACCTTATTTTTGAAGGTAACACAGCAACTTCAAATGGCGCAGGTGCCTTTGGGGACCCAAACTCAACCTCAATTGGTCCTGGCGTCTTTGCAGAAGATGGTATTTCAAGATCGAGTGGTATGGGCATGTCGATTGATGTCTAGAACTTGCCTCATGTGTTTGCAAAGTGAAATAGTAGTCTTTTCCAGTCTAGGAAGTGATATAGGCATTTTTTTGTTGAGCCAAATATATGATTTTGCCCACCAAATTAATGTGTATCTTAGTTTGTAACACTCCTCAAATCTATAAAAGTTTCAAGACACGCTAAATATAGAATTTAATCTTTATAATCTTAAATTATACTTCTATTACAGATTTAAACCCTTGTGATTAATTTTGAGTTACTTTTCTATTTATAAATAATTGGACATACAATTAGGGGAAATACTAATAATTTTTAATATTATTAATTATTAAAAAGTGAGTAACATTAATTATTAGTAAAGTCAAAAAAAATTAACCTAAAGCCCAAAGTGGGCTGTTGTAAGAAAAGGCCCAAGACCTTAGACCTAAGAAGCACTTTCAAAAATCAAAAGGCTTAAAGCCTATAACAAACAGAGGCAACGTTATTTCTTCTGCTTCTCCCATCGAAATAGTCACGCAGGAACTTCTTTAGGCCACGACTGAGGTAATTTTTTTTTTTTTTTTTACAAAATTGTAAGCTATAACATTATAATACACTAGAATCTAACACCCTAATGGGGTGAATTCATTGGAAAGTTTTACAAAACCTCAAGAACACCCATCAAGTACGAGTTAGGTTTTTGGTGTTACAAGATATATTTTTCACTTTTATTGGATTGTTATAACGGGCTAAAGTTTTTAGAGGTAGTAAAGAATTGTTAGAACAAGACATAACCCCAAAACTTAGAAATTTAGAAGTTGAACCTAAAGTTCTTAGAGTTGAGAAAAGATTAAATACCTTGGGAAAGTTGGATACTTATTGTAACTTATTGTTGTAGTATTCGGTCATTGAGTTGATTACAAGAATTGGAACTTACATTATTGCTTGAAAGGAGAATTGAGGTGAGTTGATATAACCCTTTACTAAAGTGGTTTAACTCACTAAAGCATGCATACAAGGTGTTTGATGAATTGCTTAAAAAGAGTTTATCTTTATTTAATTAGAGCGAGTGAGTACACATTAACTTAGAATTATTCTAGCAAAAGTTTAGATGATCTATTATGATATATGTGCTTAAATTTTCAAATTTTGGTGTTATTCTTATATGCTATTTTCATGTTGAAAATTTATGAAGAAGAAAGAATCTTTAGAAATATTTTTATATGTT
>MU752244.1:204926-220200 GCA_026770625.1 Nicotiana glauca | reverse complement strand
CGCTTGGTTTGAGATGTGGGAAAATGAAAGAGATGAAGATGATGGTCCGCCTACTTGGGAAAAATTTGAAGAGGCCTTCATGGCTAACTTTATCCTAGAAGAGGATAGGGAAGCTAAGGCTACAGAGTTCGAACAGCTCAAGCAAGGGAATAAAACTGTGCAAGAGTACTACATGGAATTCATAAGGTTGGCTAAGCATGCTCCTCACATGGTTAAGATAGAAAGAGCAAAGATTCACAGGTTTGTTGGCAGTTTAGCTTACCATATTAAGGATACGACATCAGCTTCAGCAGTAGGGATGACAGCCTTCTCCTCTGTTTTGGGATTTGCCAAGTACTTAGAAAAAGACAAACAACAAAGGAGAGAAGAAAAAGAGCATAACAAGAAAGCTCGGACAACGGGAAGGTTTAATGGTACATCCAGTGGAGGTAGAAGGGATTCCTCTAATAAGGAGTCATTAGCACCAGCTCAATCCGGTCATCAGTCAGGTGGTGGGTCTTCCTTCAGACGTACTCAGAGTTATGGAAATCAGTCTCGCCAAAATCAGAATCTTAGGAAATCATCCTCACATAGCCAGATTCATGCTGAGCAACATTCACACTAACAAGGTCTTTGTGGAACATGTAAGCGGCAACATTCAGGTCAGTGCAAGCTCGGGTTTCATGGTTGCTACCACTGTGGAGACATTGGTCATATAAAGGCCAACTATCCAAAGTAACAATGTAATTTCAGTAGGGGATCAACTCGTCCTTCTAGTTCCTCAGCTACTGCAGTTGCACCACCTCAGGCTCGTGGTTCTCATAATCAGACCGTGCATGGAGCAGGCAGAGGTGCAGATCGAGCTACTCAGGGAGGGAGACAACCCCGTTTGTTTGCTACACTTGATCGTTAGAGTGCAGAGGCATCTGCAGAAGTTATTACAGGTATAATTTTAGTCTGCTCACGTAATGCTTATGCCATAATGGATCCAGGTTCAATGTTTTCATATGTGACTCCATACTTTGCAATTAACCTCGGACTAGAACCTGAACAACTTAGTGAGCCATTCCTAGTATCTACTCCAGTTGACGAGTCAGTGGAAGTTACCAGAGTCTATAGAGGTTGTATAGTTTTAGTTCAAGGTCGCAACACCAAAGTCGATCTCATAGAGTTAGAAATGGTAGATTTTGATGTGATCATGGGTATGGATTGGTTGTCTTCCTACTATGCCATGTTAGATTGTCATGCCAAGATAGTCAGGTTCCAATTTCCAAATGAAGAAGTCTTAGAGTGGAAGGGTAGTTCAGCATCGCTTGTAGGTATTATTTCTTACCTTAAGGCACAACGAATGATCGGTAAGGGGTGTCTCGCCTATTTGGCTCACATCATTAATCCAGAATCGGAACCACCAGCTCTTCAGTTAGTGCCAATTGTTAGAGAATTTTCATAAGTTTTCCCAGATGACCTTCCCAGACTTCCTCTTGTAAGAATCATAGACTTTGGCATTGATCTCATGCCAGACACTTAGCCCATATCTATACCTCCTTATAGGATGTCTCCAATAGAACTTAATGAGCTGAGAGAACAGTTGAAAGGCCTTCTTGACAAGGGCTTCATCAGGCCGAGTGTTTCACCGTGGGGTGCCCCGGTTCTGTTTGTCAAGAAGAAAGATGGGTCTCTCAGAATGTGTGTCGACTATCGGCAGTTGAATAAAGTTACCATTAAGAACAAGTATCCACTGCCAAGAATTGATGATTTTTTTGATCAACTTCAGGGTGCAAAGTAATTTTCAAAAATAGACTTGAGGTCGGGGTACCATCAGTTGAGAATTAGAAAAGAGTATATATCTAAAACGGCCTTTAGAACTCGCTACGGGCACTATGAATTTCTATTGATGTCCTTCGGGTTGACAAATGCTCCAGCTACATTCATGGACCTCATGAACAGAGTTTTCAAGCCATTCCTTGATACCTTTATTATTGTGTTTATAGATGATATTTTGGTATAATCTAAGAGCAAGGAAGATCATGCAGAACACCTCAGAATTGCCTTGCAGAACTTGAAAGAGAATGAGCTTTATGCCAAGTTTTTAGAATGTGAGTTCTGGTCGCAGTCAGTGGCATTCTTAGGCCACGTGATATCTAGTGAAGGAATAACAGTAGACCCTCAGAAGATGGAAGCAGTCAAGAACTGGCCTAGGCCGACAACGCCAACCGAAATCAGGAGTTTCTTGGGGTTAGCTGGCTACTATAGAAGGTTTGTGGAGGGGTTTTCCTCACTTGCAGCCCCATTAACTAAGTTGACTTAGAAAGAAGTTAAGTTCCAATGGTCAGACGCTTGTGAGCAGAGCTTTCAAGAGTTAAAGAGAATGTTGACCACCGCACCTGTATTAACCTTGCCGACAGGTTCAGGTGGGTTCACGGTGTATTGTGATGCCTCGAGAGTTGGTCTCGGTTGTGTTCTTATGCAAAATGGAAAAGTTATTGCTTATGCTTCCAGGCAGTTAAAGAATCATAAAAAGAACTACCCCACACACAACTTGGAGCTTGCAGCAGTGGTGTTTGCATTAAAAATATGGCGGCACTATCTTTATGGTGAGCATTCTGAAGTGTTTACAGATCACAAAAGCCTCTAGTACATTTTCAAGCAAAAAGAACTAAATTTGAGACAGATAAGGTGGCTCGAGCTATTGAAAGATTATGACATCAATATCCTTTATCACCCGGGCAAAGCTAATGTGGTAGCAGATGAACTTAGTAGGAAGTCAATGGGTGTCTTAGCCCATCTTGCAGTACAAAGGCGATCTTTGGGTCGAGAAATTCAAAAACTAGCAAATGATGGAATTAGATTGGATGAGACCGAAGAAGGAGATATAACTTCTTATGCCTTAGTGCAATCCTCCCTTGTTGCGCATGTTAAGGCTAAGCAAGACGAAGATCCGTACTTAATGAAATTAAAATATGGAGTCAGAAACAAAGAAATCACTGCTTTCACTCTAGGAAGTGATGAAGTTCTGAAGTTGAATGATCGGTTATGTGTGCCTGATGTAGATGGTCTTAGGAAGGCCATAATGGAGGAAGCTCATAGTTCAAGNAAGGCATGAAGAAACAAGTAGCAGATTATGTGGCTAAATGTTTAAATTGCCAGCAAGTCAAAGCCGAGCATCAGAGGCCTGGTGGCCTATCTCAAGATATAGAGATACCACAGTGGAAGTGGGAGATGATTAATATGGATTTCTTAGTAGGTCTACCTCGTACATACCGTAAACATGATTCAATTTGGGTTATTGTAGACCGACTGACAAAGTCCGCGCATTTCCTACCAGTAAAGACTACAGACTTCGCAGAGCAGTATGCGCAGTTGTACATCAAAGAAATAGTCTGATTGCATGGTACTCCAGTTTCAATCATATCCGACAGAGGCCCTCAGTTCATGACGCATTTTTGGCAGGCATTTCAGAAAAGATTAGGTACCAAGGTCAATTTGAGCACCGCTTTCCATCCACAGATCGATGTTCAGGCAGAAAGGACCATTCAGAGTCTTGAAGATATGTTGCGAGCATGTGTTATAGATTTTGGAGGTAATTGGGATGATCACTTGCCACTTATAGAATTTTCTTACAATAACAGCTATCAGGCCAGCATTGGTATGGCTCCTTATGAAGCATTGTATGGGTGGAGATTAGGTCTCCAGTGGGTTGGTTTGAACCAACATAGGTGTCGTTGATTGGTCCAGAGTTTGTTTGTGAGGCCTTGGAGAAAGTTCAGCTAATTAGAGAAAGACTTAAAGTAGCTTAGAGTCGTCAGAAGTCTTATTCTGACAAGAGGCATCGTGAGTTAGAGTTCATGATTGGTGATAAGGTGTTTTTGAAAGTTTCACCAATGAAAGGAGTTATGTGGTTTGGTAAGAAAGGGAAACTTAGCCCTAGATTTATCGGACCTTATGAAATTCTAGAAAAGAAAGGAATTGTGGCTTATAAGCTAGCGCTACCCATTGAGTTGTCCTCTGTTCATCCTGTCTTTCATGTGTCTATGCTTAGAAAGTACATTCATGATGAGTCGCATATAATACCTGTCGATACCATAGAAATTAAAGAAGGCTTGACTTATGAAGAGCTACCTATAGAAATTCTCGATAGGCAAGTAAGAAAGTTGAGAACAAAAGATATAGCATCGGTAAAAGTTTTGTGGAGTAATCATGATTCAAAAGAAGCTACGTGGGAGGTTGAGGTAGATATGAGGAAGAAGTATCCTTATTTATTTGAGTAACAAGGTATGTGAACCTAGGTATGTGAACAAGGTATATGTCCTTCCTAGATTACATTTAGTTGTTGTAGTGATTTAGTTTATGCCAGAGTATATTTAATTCATTAAAGTGATTTACTAGCCTCTTATTTGCTAAAGTTGTTGTGCTTTAGATTCTTGTTAGTTATTGTGGTACCTCCTTGCCGGAGTGTGAGTAATTAATTTATGAGCTGCGTATGGTGCCTATGATGGCCTGTTATGGTATATTTGATTGTTGTTGATGTAGTTGTAGTATTTGTGACAGGAATATTTTTTTGGATAGTCCAATTTACAAGGAAAACTCTGCCGAAATTTTTGAAAATTTAGGGAGTTAGCCAAAATTTTGAGTCCCTTGGGAAGAGTGGGTAGTGCTAAGAAAACTTAAGAGGTTCAAGGACCTAAGGGACAATTGTTAGCTTAAGAATAAGGCCCTAGCAACATTCGAGGACGAATGTTTTTAAGGAGGGAAGATTGTAACACTCCTCAAATCTATAAAAGTTTCAAGACACGCTAAATATAGAATTTAATCTTTATAATCTTAAATTATACTTCTATTACAGATTTAAATCCTTGTGATTAATTTTGAGTTACTTTTTTATTTATAAATAATTGGACATACAATTAGGGGAAATATTAATAATTTTTAATATTATTAATTATTAAAAAGTGAGTAACATTAATTATTAGTAAAGTCAAAAAAAATTTAACCTAAAGCCCAAAGTGGGCTGTTGTAAGAAAAGGCCCAAGACCTTAGACCCAAGAAGCACTTTCAAAAATCAAAAGGCTTAAAGCCTATAACAAACAGAGGCTGCGTTATTTCTTCTGCTTCTCCCATCGAAGTAGTCACGTCGGAACTTCTTTAGGCCACGACTGAGGTAATTTTTTTTTTTTTTTTACAAAATTGTAAGCTATAACATTATAATACACTAGAATCTAACATCCTAATGGGGTGAATTCATTGGAAAGTTTTACAAAACCTCAAGAACACCCATCAAGTACGAGTTAAGTTTTTGGTGTTACAAGATAAATTTTTCACTTTTATTGGATTGTTATAAGGGGCTAAAGTTTTTAGAGGTAGTAAAGAATTGTTAGAACAAGACATCACCCCAAAACTTAGAAATTTAGAAGTTGAACCTAAAGTTCTTGGAGTTGAGAAAAGATTAAATACCTTGGGAAAGTTGGATACTTATTGTAACTTATTGTTGTAGTATTCGATCATTGAGTTGATTACAAGAATTGGAACTTACATTATTGCTTGAAAGGAGAATTGAGGTGAGTTGATATAACCCTTTACTAAAGTGGTTTAACTCACAAAAGCATGCATACAAGGTGTTTGATGAATTTCTTAAAAAGAGTTTATCTTTATTTAATTAGAGCGAGTGAGTACACATTAACTTAGAATTATTCTAGCAAAAGTTTAGATGATCTATTATGATATATGTGCTTAAATTTTCAAATTTTGGTGTTATTCTTATATGCTATTTTCATGTTGAAAATTTATGAAGAAGAAAGAATCTTTAGAAATATTTTTATATGTTGATTTCATTCTTATGTTCAGATTTTTGTGTATTCTTATATGCTATTTTCATGTTGAAAATGTATGAAGAAGAAAGAATCGTTAGAAATATTTTTATATGTTTATTTCATTCTTATGCCAAGCTTTACATTTAAGGACACCAATATGAGCATGTACATGGTATTCTATAAAGAAAAGATTTAGACTTGAGAAGTCACAAGAAGAAGTTTTAGAAAGAAAAGATTTTTGGGAGTATCCTTTATTCTGAGAAGGGGTCATCGTCCAGGCCGAGGGTCCTGACCAAGGCGTTGACTTCCTGAAACTACTTGTGCCAAAGTAGGGAGCACACGAGCCGAGGGTCTCGTTGTCGAGAAATTACTTAGCCATGCTAAGGTATGATACATGAGCGCTGAGAACCATGAAGCGAGTGGCACCTCGTGGATTGGGCCTATTCGATCAGGTTGGGATCGAACCCGTGCCGATCACACGGTGACTGAGACAGAATTAAGTCAGGATAGTTGGAACTCCCAAAGTATAAAGTGAAGTATTTTTTTATAAGAAAGAAAAAGAAAAGAATTTCTTTTAAAATATTCATAAACCGCTATTATGCAATTATTTAAAATTATTCTTATAAGCTTTATATTTTACATGTATTTATAACCTTTGCTCATAATATATATGTTATTAAAGTTTCGCCCCCTGTTGTTGAGACTCACTGGGTACAATGGATGGTACTGACGTTCTCTTTTGGGAACCTACGTTGGTCTGCGGTACAATGTAGGAACCGGATTTACAGGCGAGCAGGCTACAAGTTAGGACCTCCTTCTCTTCCAGTGCTATTGGTGAGCTCCGCTTTTGTTCGTGGAGTATTCCTTAGAGTCGTCTTTAATTATTTATTTCTTTGTTACTTAGAGAACTGGCCAGGAAATCTCATGTCCTGAGCAGTGCGTCAGTTTATCAGTAGAGGCTTCATAGACGTAGTCATTTGGTTGGGATTCAGATGTTATTTTATAATAACTTAGCAGCAATTCAGCAGATACTACGAACAAAGTTTTGGAGTTAATTTATTTAAATATTTGAATTAATCAAAAGTATTTGGTTAGAGTATTGCTTTGTTGCATATAAAGTTTGGAGTTATAATAGGTTTGATAAGCAGAGATGGTTCGCTCGGTCATGTTTAGTGATCGAGTGTCGGTCTCAGCTTGTTCAAAAAATGGATCGTGACATAGTTAGCCTCGTTGAGCCTGTAATCCTACTTCTTTAGCAACCACATTACAATCCTTACCCATTTGATCGGATTGACTATCTATTTGAATCTTTTACAGTACTTGATTTTGTTATAAGCTTGTAAAATCTAAGTGAGGTATGGTCGGGTTTTTGAGTGGAGCTATTTAAAAGGGAGAAAGGTGCACTATTTGAAAATTTGAGATCCACTTGTAAGGAATTGAAAGAAAAATAGTTATGTATGTATAGAAAAAAAAAATTGATTCCTTGCTAGTGGTAGTTTAATTCCCATCTTGTTTATGCTTAAAGAAATTGAGAGCTTAATGTTGTTATTATGAAAGTTGGGATTTGGTTCAACATAAGTGTGAGGTTTAAATTATGAAATTGTTGTATTAAAGTGCTTGGGAGGTATAGTCAGTATTCTATATGTATCCTATCTGTCCCACAACCTGCATTATAAATAAAATAAAGTCCTACTTGATCTTTGACTGAATTAGCTCAATTAGTAGAGTATTACACTATGGGCAAGTTTATGGTATATTCTCTGTGGCACATGAAATTTATTTCTGAGAGTGAGTTAATTCTTTCTATCTTGATTTCCTATTTGTTCTTGAATTTTATTGTGTGTGAATCTATTCTCTATTGTTTGTGTGAGAGCACATAATTTATGAAGGTAAGGTAAAGTATTTGACCTCTAGATTAGAGTAAGTGAGAAAGTTGTAAAAATTGCATGGTTCGTGCGAGTCGAGTTTTGAGACTAAGATGTCATGATATGGTGCTTAGTCTATTTTAGATATTCTTGGCATGATGCGTTATGGAAGTTGTCTGATAAAAAGGTCGTCTATATGTGAAGTGCAGTCTGATTGCTTGAGGATGAGCAATGATTTAAGTATGGGGTGTTGATGGTAGGCTAGAAACCCGTGTTTTAGCCGTAATATTGCACTCTAATCACTGCATTTTACATGTGTTTGAGCTTAAACGATAGTGAATTATACTTATTGTGTGTTTTATGCCTTGTAGAAAATGATTATGAGCTATTAAGGTAATTTGGAGCTAAATCAAACAAGTTGGAGCTTTGAAGTTTGAGTAGAAGACCAAGCAATTAAGCCGGGATCACATTTTTAGGGGTCGAGGACCAAGTCCGAATGTCAAAAAATGACGAAACAAAATAACTCTGTGAAATTTGCACAGCCGCGCCGCATGGGGCGCGAAAATGCAAAATTTGGACAGAAAAGATTTTGCAAAACATTCTGGAATTCTCCCCAAGCGCGCCGCATGGCACTCCGCGGTAGTACAAAAATGTTAGAGTAATTTCCTATTTCGGCTAAGAAAAGGTAGTTTCATCCAAAATTTTTGGGGATGGCTTAAATACACCAAAATCACCATTTTACAGCACTTTTGACCTAGAGAAGATTGGAGAGCCACCCAATGAAGAAGACTCAAGAATTCATCAAGATTTCAACCTACATCGGTGCAATACGAGAGTTTGTATCAAATCATCATAATCAATGTGTTATTTGTTCTTAAAATTATTTGAGATATCTTACTCCATTGCTATGGAGTAATTTTTATTTGGGTGTTGATAGTTATGGTGTTTCAATAACTTGATTAAGGATTCGATTCTTGATAATTGTTTGAATTAATTGATGGAGCTTTGATATGTATTGTGGAATTATTTAATATTTTACTTAATTGAAAGAGGAGTTTGACATTTAATTTCTTCATATCTTATGCTCTAATTTAAAATCATGATTCAAATAGGTAATCCAAAGAGGCTCTTGAATTGTTAATCGAACTAGAAAATAGGAAATATTCGTGAGAAGTTACCCTTTAGATCATAAATATTATTTTATTATTGTAATTGTTTATGGTGCTTCAATTAAATTAATTACTGAAATTAATGTTTAATCGAAAGACGAATATTAGCTTCAAGTGTAATCTGATTATCGGTTGAATTCATGAGAATCAACTGTATTATAGAGTGAATTAATTCAGGAATTAGATCACGAGCTAGTTATCGTGCACCTATCTAGTTAATTTCCCTTATTTCCCTCATTGATATTTCTTCATGCTCATCTGCTGTCTTTTGTTATCAATTGTTACTTGATTAAATTTTAGTAGTTAATCGTAAAAATAGTCATCGAATCAAGTGTTAATTTTTCTGGATAGTATCAACTAGAGATTATTCGAATATTGTTTACATCCAATCCCTGTGGAGACGATAACTAATCTATACTATCTTTGGCTAGCGAGCATTCATTTTGTGTTGTGTTTTGCGATCTCAACTTCTAAGATTCAAAGTTCTTATTTATACTCATAGTTCTTCATAAGTATTTGGCTCCGAACCGAAGGCAAGCTAATTGCTAAGCTCATAATCGAGCCCGGACTCAATATTACTACCGGTTTGGCTATTTATTCTATCTTTAATTTGCTCATCTAACGTTATTGAATACTTATATTGAATTATTCCATATATCCTTAAAACCGCATATAAATTCAATTATTATCCATTTTTAAGGATAAACATATGTGACTTCTTATACTAATGGATGATTTTGCTTGTTGCTTAATATGCTTGTATCTGAAGAAAAGATAGCACTTTCATTGGTATTTGTAAAGTTGATAGATCTATCGTGGAAGCCATTGACCAACCTAATTTATCTAACAAAGCGTACGAAGCAAGCCACATTAAATGAAATTCAAAAATAGTCAGATTTACAATCGGTCGTTAAAATATAGTTCAATTTCAAAAGTAATCGAAATTTAGTCACTTTTCATGTAAAGATAAATTTGAGCGAAAACACTGTTCAAAACCCGGAAAGTACGCCAGTATATTATGCTGGAGTTCCAGCATAAATATACTTGAACCCAACATATTATACTGGAGTTCCTGGATAAATATGCTGGAACTCCAGCATAAATATGATGGAGTACATTACAACTCCAGCATAATATACTGGAGTTCCAGCAAGTATAACGGTTCAGCATAATATACTGGAGTTTGGAGCACTGGTGCTCCAGTCTCCAGTATATTATACTGGAGTCAACAAAGTATACCGGTCCAGGATAATATGCTTGAGTTCATACACAGGTGCACCGAACTCCAGTATATTATGTTGGACCGGTCTCTGTTACAGCAAAATAGCGGCTATTGTTTCATTGACTTGGTAAACGCTGGTTATTTTTCAATAACCAGTCCGAAAACTGGCTATACCGTGCTATTTTTACAATAAATTCAGATACTTCGAGAGGAAATTGACTTGTATTAAAAATGACACGCCATTTTCCCCATTTGAGTAAAATATTTCTCTTAAGTGGAAAAAATACAATTGTAGGAGTCAGAAACTCTTGAAGAAACTGCAACATGTTACTATATACAAGAAGCACATATAACGAAGAAAAGTTTGCGATCAGAGCAAGTAATTGAAGTGCTCAATATAGAAGAGCAGCTGAAAGTTGAAACTAGAATTATGTGAACAGGATCATGGTATAGTAAGAATGAAATCACAGCTTTCAGCATCTCAATGGACAACATCAAAAGTCATATACTGATATACTAAAGTTCCAAATTAAATAAGAAATAATCGATGAACAGAAGAAACGCAATTGAAAATCAACTGAACATAGTTATCTTTTGTATTGAATATCATTAGAACTGCATTTGTCACCCATGATACCTTTCTACTATGATTTTACTTGTAATAACAAATGTATGTATCGGCAATGAATTTCCTGGAGACTATCTAATATCCTTTTTTAAGGAGAGGAATTGCATATGTGCAACCTTGCCAAGTTCCTTTGCCCCTTTAGTGCTTTCCCTCCATCACACTGTTAATGTTTGTTGCCCGAATCCAGCAAACCGAGTTTAATGGAGCAAGATCTGTCAGAGTAAGTTTTATCCAGAGGTTCATAGTCATAAGATAGCCTCTGGAAGTCCCAATTTGCTGTTACTAAGGAAGAGTTGTCGCGGAATATCACATTTGTGGAGGTTTGAGACAGTCTCAGCTTGTGTCAATGTCAAAGATCCGGTTAATGCTAGCAGTGGTTCTAACAGAAAAGCTTGACTCTCATTCTTCCTTCCATCATCTTTTCTCATTTCTTCAAGTAAAGCATTGGTAGTGTCTATACCTGCTCAAAATAGTAATGCCAAGAAGGAAAGAAAATCATGTTTTTGTCCAATAGTTCATTGCCAAAGGAATTTTTTTGAGTTGAACTAAACCTGAAAGGTAACCTCCATGGACATAGCCACTAAATTTTTCGCTCGTGTGTTCTCCTGTGAAAAATATCCGCCCTACTGGTTCCTGACGAAAGAAAGAAAGAATGTCATAAAAGAAGCGGTTTCTCAAAACACAGTTTCTTCTCATACCTATATTTATTTAGATTGGACACTGTAAATTACTATTGCTAACTGAGAAAAGAAGATTGCTAACCTTAATATCATGGACGAGTTGATGATTTACATATATGGGATAATTACTGTAGCTACCACGCTGAAATCGATTATTCCACCAGCGTGGGATTAATATGTCGCTGGCATCGGGAATGTCAGGCCGAAACATGTTTCTTAACACTTCCATTGCTTCTCGTAATGTTTCTTGATCAGATTGAGCTTCCACACGTTTCGACTCACCATTTGTCAAGGTTACCACCAGAATATTGGAGCCCGGGTAAGCATTCTCCATGTGCTGATGACATCAAAACAGATCAACACCCAGCTGGGATCAGTTTCTCACCCCATAAGAATGACTAAATGATTCATTCAGCAGCAATACTAAATTACAGTGAATAAGTCCTCCATATAATAAAGCTAGTTGAGAAATGCACAATTGGAAAAAATATAAGCCTAAAGTTGATTCAAGCGTACTTCTGTATTCTCTCAATGCGATGTCATAAGATTCATAATTTGTTGGTCAAGTTATACTGGCATCTCCAAGAGGAGGGTTGTAGCATGAGACACATAAAAAGGGAGCATTTTTATGTTGTGTGTATGCGTGCAGAAACCAAAATTCTGCTCAGATGGCTGTACAATTGTATAACCAAGAAAAATCCTTTAGGTGCAAAATCAATAGATGGACACGGATCGAGCACTACACTTATGTTCACATATATATAGTGCAAGAGAAGGAAGGACTTCATTTTTAAACTCATCAAGAACCTATAAGATTAGCAACTGGAATAATGTATAAACTCCAGGATATGAGGAACATAGCCTATCCTACATTGCAACCGGAAATAAAAAATAAAAATAAAACACAAGTACCTAACGTGGGCCACATCATCACAAGTAGCGACAAAATTATATATTATCTTAGTTAAAGCACAGTTCTGATCTGAACATCAGTTTCCTGCGTTAATCCACTCATTAGACAGACAAATTACGGCTGTCACACATGGTTTTGTTTAATTAGGAAATACACATAGAATGAGCTTGACTTGCAGTAGCAGATTCCTAATGGTAATTAAATATATAGAAATAATAGATTAAACTTGGAGCAAAGTCAATGTACTATTGAGCCCCTAATAATACTAATTTAAGGCAGTCATTTTGTAGCAAAGGAACAGTCAGAATCTTTGAATAGAGAAGAGAACATGAAAAAGAAATCCTCTTATCCCTGAATGTGACAGGACATGCAGAAAAAACAAGATGAGGAAATAGTCCAGGTGCAAGTAATGAACCAAAAGAATGCAGTAATGTGTACTAGAGTTAGAGATATGGCAACATGTATTATAAAGACATAACATTTGACAATAAAATGTGCAGACCTGCCAGAAAGTATAGTAGCCTCTTCGCTCGTGGGCGTAGATGAAGAACTCCTTCTCAGGTTCACAAGGCCAAAACTTATAAGGGAATTTGAGAAAGATCTTTGTATAAACCATCACATCCAAGTTTCGGATGGCTTCCATCTTCCATCTCTGTTTCAATTAATACAGACAAGAGTTTAATTTTTTGAAAAAACAGAAGAAAAGTATGGTACTAAAGATGAAGCTGATATCAGGTGTATGCGAAACTGCCGTAAAAGAAGATAAATAATGGAGTAACCTTTTACACTAATAATTTGAGCACAAGAGAGATTCTATTCAATAGACAGATAAAGTTACTCCAAGTACAGCTAACCAACCTGTTCTTTTCACTATCGATTAAATATATCCTTGATTTAGACACTGACAGCTAATTTTAAAATTTTGCTACACTTTGCTTGCACAGTGTATCAATTAACCTTATTAAATCAATCAAAATAAAAGGTACAGCAGCCAATCACCTCAAAAGCTACAGCTTATTTATTTTTATTAGCTATAAAGTTATGCAAATAGCCATTTCTAAATTCTAATTACTGATGATAAGCAACTTCACTATCTGGAATTCTTTAATATATTGGTAGGTTTACTCCAATAAATTAGACTAAAGTAGCTGAGTGTTAATAATAGTTTAGGAGATAAATACTCCTTTATAAGACTGCTCTTGTTTATCAAATTAAAAGAAATTTGGACAGCACACAAGTCACTAATCCTATTGTAGTAAATCAAGTATTCAAATCACTCCTAATTAAATCACTACGCGTTTCAGATGCTCACTTGCAAATTAATTTAAGCTCTCCTTTCTTAGATGGTAATTTGCAGATTCATTGAAGTTGTTCTTAAATCAATATAACATTCATATGCAGAAGATAAGGTTGTACGGTCTGCGTCAAAGACATAAACTAGCCAATGTTGAAAACTGTTCAATTTAACTTTTTAGCATTGAAACCACATCAAGGCAAACAAGAAAACAAGGTGTATATCAACTACACATTCCAGTCCAGTAGTCCATACTTGGTATATAATCCCTTAAATCATGAATCTGAAAGATATATATGAGTGGAGACAATTTCAATAACCAAGTCCAGAAATTAATGTTGGGTAGCTCAATGTCTAGAAATGCTGACCTCTTCAACATTGTTGGTATTTAATATACCATAGGGTAAGAATTTGCAGGTCACCAACTTTAGGTAGTCTAACCGGGAACAGGGGACCCATATTATATACTTCCTCCGGTCCAAAATAAGTGATTTTTTTTTTGGATGTTTTCACACAGATTAAGAAATTTACCTTTTAGCATTAATTAGCATGGAATTGATCATATTAACCTTTACTATATCACATAAACACTCCTAACACATATTCCAACACTATTTACTCCACGGACAATGTAGGAAAAAATTAATTAATTCATTCTTGAAATCTGAAAAAATCACTTATTTTGGACCATAAGAAAAAAGCCAAAAAATCACTTATTTTGGACCGAACGGAGTACTAGAAATAGCCTCATGCTATCACATTATTGGACTGTAATAAGTGCCATGCACTTTTGTGAACAGCAAAGGCTCAAGATCTCAACAATCCATCCTTGTGCACGTGAAGCAAATATCTATCATTTCTTACATGCTGTAATCTTAGGCATTAAATTATTAGGGGGTGGACATAGAGGTAGATCTAGGATACAAATTTGACGAGTTCAACCTTCAAGGCTCTTACACTAAACTATCATACTTTTTATTTTAGTAATTTTTCTTGCACATATAGTATATACACACTTATGTTTTGTATCAAAAGTACTGGATTCAATTTAATTCATTATCAAAGACTGCATCCACCTTGGGGTGGGGTGGGGGTTTGGGGGGAGGGGGTGGATGGAGAGTCAGCAGAGTGAAAGAGGAGACGTACAGGTAAGGGGGGTGTGAAGGAAATGAGGTTGCTTTGGAGAACACCAATGCTAACAGACAAAATCACGTAATTGGCTTCGTAAAGGGAACCATCTTCTGTTGACACCAAGACGCCGTTTCTCAAGTGCTGCACTTCCCGAACAACCTGCCCCATTTCCGTAAATTGTGAATTCTAAGTTACTTTACTACACCAAATATATATCATAAATGTAGCAGCATTTATTCAGATGTACGTATTTCTAAATCAACACAAACAACACAGTGGCCTAGGCACCCCTATATAAGAGACAAAAAAATCAATCCCCTTCATAAAAGTCTGTACAAAGTCAAACTACACTGATTATTTTGAATCAAGTTTTCTATAGCAAGCTGGGGCGGAGCTAGCATCTGATCACCCGTTCGGTCGAATCTACTACTTATAGCCTGTTTGGGCAAGCTGGAGAATTCAGCTTATTTTGAGAAGTATTTTTTTCAAAAGTGTTTTTGAAAAAAGTACTTTTGGAGAAAAGCAGTTTGTGTTTGGCTAATCAGTCTAAAAAGCACTTTTGAGAAATAATTTGTGTTTGGCCAAG
>MU752244.1:148929-203410 GCA_026770625.1 Nicotiana glauca | reverse complement strand
TATATACTATATTTTGTTAGGGGTATTTTAGGTAAAAAGAAAAGTCAAAACTGCTTCTGCTTCTGCTTTTGGAAAGAAGCTACTTTTTTCTGCTTATCTGAAACTGCTTCTGCTTCTTCCCAAAAGCACTTTTTTTTTCCCAAATAAGCTTGGCCAAACAACTCTAAGTTAGGAAAAAAAAGTGCTTTTGGAGAAAAAAGCACTTCTGGCCTTCCAAGAAGCTTGGCCAAACAGGCTATTACTCCGGTCCAAAAGAAGTGATTTTTTGGATGTTTTCACATATATTAAGAAATTCACCTTTTAGCATTAATTAGCAATGGAATTGACCATATTAACCTTTACTATTTCACATAAACACTCCTAACACATATTCCAACACTATTTACTCCAAGGACAATGTAGGAAAGAAATAATTAATTCATTTTTGAAATCTGAAAAAATTATTTATTTTGGACCACAAGAAAAAAACCAAAAAATCACTTATTTTGGACCGGAGAGAATAGTTTTTATGTAGTCTCTATATTTATTTTGTGAAATTAAGAATAGGTACAAATTATTATTTCAGAACTCAATAACTTAAAAAAATTAGAATTCCAACCTATAAACTTTAAATCCTAGTTCCGCCCGGGTGTAGGGATGGCGGTGAACTGGTGAAGGATCGTAGCCTCTTTGCTGTATTTAGTGGATCTTTGGACCCTCATTTGATTACATTATATAAAAGTGGCTTTAGCCTCTAAATATTATTAATTTCAATAAAAATTAACATGGTAAGTACTCTGTTGAATGGAAAAGTTCTCTCTTTTATGGTACCCATTATAATGATTAGGAACAAGTCTTTATCATTTTAGCTCTATCATCATATCAAATCAATCCACACAAAAGAGAAAACTTCAATTTGTATAAATCGAAAATCACTTTCTTAGGTTCTTTCGTTTTCCTTTTACTTGGGTTTTCCCTACCTTTTTCATTTTCTGTTTTATAGCTAGTCAAGGAAAAACTTCCAATACCAAACTGCCTCGAGTTACTTTTAAGAGGTGATGAATCTTTAAATTATTATAACGTGCTTTTTACTTTAAATAGGAAGGTAAAGCACATTTTAAGAAAAAAATTCAATTAAAATGATAAAAATAGTCCTTGGAATTGGAAAACGTCCTTTTCTGCAGACTCTTGGTGGGTCAATCAATCTTAACAGAACAAAAATAAAGAAAGATAAATTATTCCATGCATAAAAAACAAATCTTTAAAACCTTATCAGTTTATCACCTTCTGTTCATCAACTTTGCCTACTATTTCTACAGTAGTTGTCATAATTTGGCCCATCACAAAAAAAACACATAGTAGTACATATTTATATATCCTCTACCCAAAAAAAAAAAAAAACAGAGAAATATAAATTTTACCGTGTTGAGCTTGAGTCGGCTGTCCGTAATTTTACCCTCAGAGGTAAAAAGGAAGTTTTCTGCCATTTTATAAAGCAAATGCTCATACCCTCTTTCGTCAGCAACTAGAAATTCTCTTTCTCCAAAATCCACATATGTTGATATTGGCTCAACCTCTGTAAAAATTCAAAACAATAATTTCACATTTTTCAATCCTAGAATTCTTGAAAAGGAAAAAAAAATCATTTTACTGTTCAAATACATTAAGGAAAAAAAGGATAAAAATGATATAATGAAAATTGAAAAATTGACCTGCCATTTCAAAATCATGAAGAATGAAGTCAATCGCAAGCTCTATTGGTGTTTTTGGAGTACTGCAACAAAATCGAGAATGACAATAAAATATTATTGAGAAAATTCTGCCAAAACAAAAAGAACCAAAAACAGAGTGTCCTGTTAGCAGTAAATCATACGACGGCGTTTCAGCAGAGGATTCATGGTTGTTGTTTCCTTCTTGGCTTCTGAGTTTCTGAATCGCCGAGTCCACCGCTTTCTTGTACGAGTCCGCCGCTATTCCACTAGGAAAAATCTTACCACTGTAATTTGCAATGCAACAAAAACAAAAATTAAACAAAATCAATATCAATAAATAAATAAATAAAAACACAAAACCATCACTATCACCCCAAGACAACATCATTAACTACACCACTACACACATAATATAAACTTATACTTAAAAAAATTCAATTTAAACATTATACAGTTCAAATAACATTACGAACCTGTGATCATAGATATTGTAACGGGCATTACTGTAATCGGAGAAGCAAGTACGGAGATTAGACTGAAGAGCAAGTTCCCAGACAGGATTAGACTGTTTACCACCGACGCCGGCGATCCAACCGGCGCCGAGTTCCACCGTTGCTCCGCCGAATTCCTCCTTCCTTATCCTGCCACCTATCTTATCAGACGCTTCCAATATCATTACATCATCCACTCCATTCTCCGACAATACCTTGGCAGCCGTTAAACCTACAGATATCCACACATATAATTATTCACATAGCACTTTGTATTTCTCCCCGTGAATGCAGAAACATGGTTATAAATTTGAAGAAAGAGATCCAGAATTTGAATTACCTGAGATGCCGGCTCCGACTATGATGACAGTGCAGCGACGGGGAGTTGCCATGAAAGAGAGGATGTGGGGTGGGGTGGGGTTGGGGGTGTGGGGGAGAAGCAGAGAGCTAAAGGAGTCTTGAATGAGTATACAAGAGAGTCAGCAATAGGAGAAGATATAGCGGGAGTCGGTTTTTATAGTTGGTTTCAACCGCATATTGGGGGAAACACCACTCTCTCCTTCCTTTATTTACTGTTATTAATTATTATTATTATTATTATTATTATTATTATTATTATTATTATTATTGTTGTGACATACACCTTGTTTAAATGGTTGTTAGCTATTGTATGGTATGTATTGTTACGTTAAATATGATATTTTTATTGATTGATACTTAAATTTTATTATATCGTATTGTTAAATCTGTCGTTACATAATAATGAAATGTGTCACTTTATGTTTGGAGTGGTGCGTCGTTACTTTGTCTTTTTCTCTCAATCTCACCATTCATTATTATAAAACTATAAAATCCTATAAGTATAATTCTTTGAAACACTGTAGCTAGATTTGAACAAAATGAAATTCTTTTAAAATAAATACAATATATATGGTACACTTCTATGTTTATCTAAATAACCAAAAAAAGTTTACAAAATCAAATAAAAGTTTACTTATATATATAATAAAGTAAACATACATGATGAAGAAAGAAATATCAAAAAATCAGTCAATATTGAAAAAAAATTATTTCTTTTTTCTTCTAGAATGTTTGAAGAGTCAATTTGCATAAATGGACATCAAACAAATAACAAAACTTTGGCTATACAATTTTTATCATTAATTACAATCTAGCACATTCAAGGAATTGAAGGGTATAAGCTGAAACCCCTTCATTTAGCTGTAGTCAAGCCAATATTGCAAGGGTATAATATATTTTTCGTTGAAGAATATTAGTTTTGAATCATTATATTATGTGAAAGTTTTTTGCTAAACAAGAGATAAATTGGTTTCTAATTAATAGTTTCTATAGCGACTTTTAAGTGTAACAAAGAGTATATATAAAGAAAAAATTGGTATGACGTGAAATATTTTTGTTTAAATGTAAACAAAATATTTAGAAAAAAAAACTCTTTACCTTTTTTAATTCAAAGATAATAAAAAGATAAGATATTTTTGAACATTTTAGAGAGTTTTAAAATTATTATAATAGAAGTTATATCATGGATAAACTCAAAAAACTGAAATTTTATGGAATATTTACATAATATCCGGCAATATTTATCGTTTAATATTTATAGCTAATATGAATAAATGATATACCGACAATACACGATTATATACATATTATTTATGGATTATATATAAATTACACATCATTGAATTTTTTTAATTTAAGTGGTCGGGTGAGCACCTATTTAGGCTGATTAGATAAAGTCAAAAAAAAAATATGAAATAACTTCAACAAAAGACGAAAAATATGTAATTAAAGTTCATATGTAGATAATTTTTATTAAAACTCATCCTTTTATAGTGAAATAAATTAATTTTTTGTAACAAAAGAAATAATGACATAAAAAATAAGATAAAAAAAATAAATATTGAAAAAATATTAGAAAGATCTAAAAATGAGAAATAAAAGATGACAACAAATTTCTTCTTATGTTTCATCTTTGTTGAGTATAAAAAATTTGAAAGTTAATCTCATTGATTTCAAATATTTTTTTTTCAACTCAAATACATAGATATAAGATAAAGATATCTTAGAATATTTTTTTTTAATTTACATTATGTGTCGTTTTAAAAAAATTTCTATTACTAACAAACTAATATGATATTCGAATTTGAATTGGAATGCAATTTGAGTAGTTTGCATTGAGGTTAAGCCAAGAATGGTGTCGAAAAATAAAGTACTTGACAATTTTAAGATAATATATGCAATATTATATAATAATAATCAACTAATTTAACATTTAATGATTCAAAGAATAAATTTTTTGTATATATGGGGTATTAAAAAATTCAAATTTTGGGGCTAAAGATATCGATAAACTTAAAATGGAGTTATACTGAAATAAATCCGGTCAAAGAATCATTTAAATTCTTAGATAGTCGATTAAAGTAAATTTTAAATTACGGATAATATCTTCACTTGCATATATATATATATATATATATAAGTTTTAGGAACTGAAATTTTAAAATAAAAATATTTTTTGAAAAATAAAATCATACCAAATAAGAGTTCAAGTTGTAGTATAAGAGTCACGTCGTAATCAAATAATCGTTTATATCGTGTCAACCTTTTTGCTTTGCCATAAATATGAGTTATCATTTCACTTTGTAGCTATTTTTAGGTTCCAATGACACATATGAGAATAGTGAAAAAATAAAATTATCACTACGAGAATTGAGAAAATAATAGTCTTATTTCATGTAGTGTTTCTTAATTAATATCTGACGATTATCTATAATTATTTAGAAGGTTTAAATGTTAAGATTATTTAGATATAATTCAAATAACTCAAATATTTAACATGGTTAACGTCAAATGTCAAAATGGAGTAAAAAAAATTCACTAGCTAAAGAATTTTTTATATTTTTAGATAGCCAACTAAACTGAGTTTTGAATTAAAAATAATATTTCAATTACATTATTATAAAAGTAATTATTATTGAAAAATAATTTTTTAGAAACTGAAATTTTAAGAAAGAAATATTTTTTAAGAGCTATCACCATACCAAATAGGAGTTCAAGTAGTAGTAAAGGAGTTGAAGTCTTATCCAAAGAGTCATTCATTGTCTGGACATTTGATTATTTTGACATAAATATGAGTTATTATTTTGCTTCCTGACTATTTTTAGGATCCAGTGACACCGGCAAGAATGGTATCAAAAAAGAAAAATAGAAGAAATGGTTAATTTTTTTAATGTAGTTAATATCCAATGATTATCTATATTTACTGAGAAAGTGTAAATTTTAAGATTATTTACATACAATTCAAATAACTTAAATATTTGACATGATTAGTGTCCGCATATACGCGCGGGTACTAATACTAGTTATTATTATTATTATTATTATTGTGACATACACCTTGTTTGAATGGTTGTTAGCTATTGTATGGTATGTATTGTTACGTTAAATATGATATCTTTATTGATTGATACTTAAATTTTATTGTATCGTATTGTTAAATCTGTCGTTGCATAACAACGAAATGTGCCACTTTATGTTTGGAGTGGTGCGTCGTTACTTTATCTTTTTGTCTCAATCTCACCCTTCATTATTATTAAATACTTTTATTTTATCATTTACCCTACCTTTTTGTATAGTAATTTTACCTTGTATCATAATTTTTCTTTATAATATTGCAAGTTTATTTTTCATATTATTGGTGCGTGATATCATGAAACGATAACAAACGATACAATTTATTTAAATATTGTATCTATCAAACGATACAATATAATAAAATACAGTACGATACGATACACTATGAAACGATAAACCATCCAAACAAGTTGTAAGGATTAATGTAAGTGTATATAATTATCTATTAGGGAATGAGAGTTTTTTTCTTTTTTTCTTTCTTTCTTTTTGGTGCTCGGGTGATCTTACTTAAACTAATTCTATATATGTGTTCTTTCTCGTCAGCACAAATATTCATTTAGGGTTGGACATATAGAAAACAATTATTTAGTTTTTTTTGTCTTCTCTAAAATTTAATTTCTATTTACTTTATTAACCACTAAGCTATAATACCAATAGAATCTATGTCAGGTTATCGGATCAGTTTATAGTATAAACTTTATACATACTATTTTCCATTAACATGTACTTTGGTTGCTTAACTTTGTTTATCAAGACGTAAATATATGAGAAGAAATTATTTTATATTTTTGTCGCCTCTATAATTTAATTCTGAAACGTTACTGTTCTTAATTTGCTTTGTTGACAACTAATTAAGCTATACCCATGTGTGCTAATCGAAATTTATTTTGACTTTAATGATTATTTTGTTAAGGTGATGTTTTGTCGTGAATTGAGTCCCATATATGTCTTTCACTCGTTGTCGTTTAAATCAAGAATCTTACTTTAACTTGGGGAGTATTAAGATAAGAATTTGTCGTGGACTGAGTTTTATATTTTTCGCTATAATCTAATATACTATTTTTCCTTTTCACAACTTAAATGCTTTACCTGTATATTTAAATAAAGATATCAATCTCTTATTACAAATAATGAATATAGAGGACAATTCATCGGTGATTTTAAGTATATTTTGCTCTTTAGACTATCAACCTATGTATTTATCTGTATTTTCGTATTGCGATATTTTTCCATTTTAATCTATTCATTGGATCCACTTATATACTATCTCAGATTTTGTTTATGGAGCAAGGGATGTGAATAAATAGTAATCAAAGTATATTAACTAATAGCAAGGAGGTCAAACAATCCTGACCAAAAAGGAATTAAGCACGGGTAACCTTCCGTTGATACTTCAAATAACTAATAACAAAATTAAAATTAGCTACAAACTTCTAATCTGATCTGTCGCTAAATTGTTTGTAACTAACAAAATTTTTTGATAATTTATCGCTCAGTATGATTAACAACGAATTTTACTGTTTAGCTAAAATATTTATTTATCGCTAATTCTTATTTTTTTTAGTATTGAAAATGCAATGCTCTTGGTTATAATTTGGCATTTTTACCTTTAATAGGTCGTAATTAATCTACAGCGCTCACCTTTTTCTTGGCTTATAGTGTAAATTTAAATATATGTTTAAATTGGTTGAGATAGTGAAAATTTGTCTACCCCAATAAAATTTAAAATCTAATTTCCTTTGCGTAGCTCCTCTTTTATACTTCATTCAAAGGGGCTAGAAGATCATGAAAATGCTTATATAGGTGTATGTATAAATTACATACGCCTAAAGGTTGTGAGTTCGAGTCTTCCCAAGAACAAGATGAGAAATTCTTGGAGGGAAGGATGCCGGTGGTCTATTTGGAAACAACCTCTCTACTCCAGAGTAGGATAAGGTCTGCGTACACACTACCTTCCCCAGACTCCATTAAGTGAGATTATACTGGGTTGTTGTTGTTGAGGTATATGTATAAATTAACACTAGGGCATTAAGGTAAATTCATGCCGAGGGGGTTTGGTGGGGTCAAAGGAATCGGAGTGTGAAGTCAAATTCAGAACGTGAATAGCGTTTTGAAGTGAATAAAAAGAAGCGGCGCTGTTCTGTTGTACCAAACACGTGTGCACAGTAGCAAACGTGTGGGCACACGTGAGCATTTATTTATTTGAAAATACAATCCGTGTTTCTATGATTTTTCCTGCAAATGATAGCCACATCCAGATACCCATAAGTTTAATTTTAAGATTTTTAGTATTGTATTTATTATATTTTTAAATTATGGGCCTAAAATTATTATTTATTATAATTTTAGTAAATTTTTATATATAAATTTATAGTTCACGTTAAAAGTTTTACATTCAAATTTAAGATCGGTATTACAAGGGTGCATCCATCACCGCTGGCCACAGTTGCAAGTCAGGGCGAAGTCACCTTTTGCTAGGGGTGATCAATTGACCACCCTTTGTCGAGATATATTATAATATATGTTGAATTTTTTTTGGCGGAATTATTTTTACTTGTAAATTTTTTTTGGCGGAACTATTTTTACTTCTTTTAAGTTTAAATACCCTTAAGAAAATTTATGGCGTGGCCACTGCTCGTAAGCTATTGAGATTGCACAGGCAGTGAGGGTTTTCTTTCTTTCCAATGTAATTTAGTTCTGACAGCTAAAATACCAATAGGTTTGGTTGGCTGCTAAGATTTAGCCAAACTTATTAGAGATTTTATTTTAGTTAGCTGATATTGTCCTTGCCCTGATCTATGATGTTGTGCGCATCTTAATCAAGTTTATTTCGATAAAAATAATGGTCATAGAATCTTGATTCTAATACTATAGTTGGTGTATATGTACATTTAATGAAACTGTTATTCCACTTGTCTCAGATTGAGTTTGGAGAACGATTTGATTGATTTTTGTGGTCAAAGAGATCAGAGTATCAATTAAATAAAAAACGTAAATTTTATATTAGTCAATTAATTATTGTATGGGCGAAAAACTTCATGTCATGCATTTGACCCGATCAACGGAGTTAAAGTCTTTGAAGGTTGTGGCGTGTCGTTATGACGTAACAACCTAACCTTTAGAGGTTGAGGTCAGGGGTGACCCGTCCATAAAGCAAGTAAAACAACCGCTTTAGGCTCAATATTTGAGGGGGCCTCATTTTCTATTACATTTAATATATGTATAAGTTTAAAAAAGAGTTCTGTAAGGTGAAAAAGTTTAATTTCTTTCGTTAACAAATATAGAAAAGAAGGATTTGCAACTGCTATGATTTCTACTAAGAAAATTGCACATGAAATAAATATCGAACCCGAATTTCACAAGAAACGTGCGATATATATGAAGTAATAATTTGATATGCAATGTTGATCATAAAATCTCAAAAGCTTTCGAATAGTCCTTTAAAGTTGATTACTTTTATACATAATAGACAAGGCTATTTTTTCACTTCAAAATAGATTGGAACAATTCGAAGCATATGAAAAAAAAAATTGGCTTTCTATATAGCAGTAAAAACTAAGATAGTTAGATATTGGAAATTCAAAAAAATATTGCTTTAATTTTGGTTGCTCCTTAAAACATAATAATCAATACGATATCAATAGTTTAGATTTATTTTCTTAATTAAAAATATTAAGAAAAATAGTACAATTATAAGATAACAGTTTAATTGATACACCTAATCAAATAAAAATATTTAATTCTTTTCAAATGCCTAAATTGCTTATGGAATAATGTTAATAAATCATGTTTTCGTTGCTTCAGCGGAAAGAAGTTTTCATAATTAAAATAGATAAAATCTTACCTAAGAACAATTATGTCACAAGAAAGGTTAAATAGATTAGTTATGTTGTCAACTAAGAAATACTTATTAGGAGCTATTCTTGGTAAGAAAATTATTTATAATTTTGTATCTAAGGAAAGCTAAAAAAAAATAGATTTCAAATAAATAATAATAAAAAATAAAAAATTAAGGCCCATCATAAAGTTTGGTTTTAGGCCACAAAATTGGCCGGGCCTCCCCCGGTTGAGGTCATGTGAAGAAGGCAAAATTGTCGTCGAGGTCGAGCTTACTTAATAAATAAAAAATGAGGACGAGGATGGGGACGAGCATCATCCGTCCTCGGCACGTAGTAACGACTAATTTAAGGATTTAGGTTACCTAGGGAATATTCTAACAAATATTCCTTTTTGATTGTACTATCTAGGGTTTTTGACTTGTGTGGTCTTATAAATAGGAAGAGATGTAGTTCTAGAAAGGAGATCGAACATTTTTGTAAAGAACAACATTGACATTTTCTGTGAAGATTCTCTCTTTATTGAATATATACATAATTTACGTTTATACTCATTTTCTTCTATGTTCCTCTCTCAATCCAAGAGGAATCAGAATATTCAATTGTTTATCATCATCTATATACTCCTTTTCTTCTATATTTCTCTCTTAATCCAAGAGGAATCCGAATATTTAATTGTTTGTCATAATCCATCATTGTCAAAAAGCTCAGTGGAAAATCTCACCATTGTCGGATGAACCTTACTCCATTTATTACTTAAATACTATTTATTGTCATTTATTTCTATCTTTTACGTTCTTAAGTAATTACTGTTGCTTTAAGACATTCTTATCTAGCATCACACATATAACTTTCTTAATAAAAATACTAGGTCTACTACTTGGATATTAATATTGACTTGGATTAAACCCTCACAGGAGGGATGTTGACATGGTATTCGCAGCTGTCGGCCTATTCCATATAAACATTCAAAAAGATGGCGGACAAGTTAGTAACGGTGCATGTTGGGGCCAAGAAAGCTGAAATGGGGGTGAGTGATATCTTCGCCATCAGACAATCCCAGGGAAAGGACTGGGGGACTTCTTAGCCCGATTCAACATGGTGAGGATGACCTTGCCATATGTTGTCACACCTCCTTTTTATGCTACTACACCCCGTGAAGGGTGTAATAAAGGGAGTTTTTCCAATTAAAGGACAATCGAAACGGGATCTATTATTAAGAGTTGGAGTCACCACTTAAGAGATTTATGGTGTCCTAAGTCATCGGTTTGAATTCCGAATCGAGGAAAAATTCAACTCAGTATTACAGTCTACGAATCAGAAATCCGGATAAGGAATTCTGTTAACCCGGGAGAAGGTGTTAGCCATTCCCGAGTTTCGTGGTTCTAGCACGGTCGCTTAACTGTTATATTCGGCTTAATTATATGATTTTAGTACATGTTCTATCCTATGTGCATTTTTACCTTTTGACCGCTTTTGATTATTATTATTTTATAAGAATTGCAACGTCGTGAAAATACATCTCAAACCACGTCACATCAATGTACCCGTAGTTATTGACATATTTCGATTCCGTTGAGATTTGGATTTGGGTCACATAAATGTGCACCCGAGTTTAAGAAGGTAGAAATTATTAAAATACGCGCCTAAAGAGTCTAACGCGTTATTATTTTGGAGAAGGCCGTGCAATTCGCTAAATGGCCCATACCGAAATCTAAGTATTTCTAAAATATACTTTTATGAGGGCCCCATAATTTGTGTGTTTTATTCGACGAGGCTCGTCTCATATTTTATTTAAAAGGATATCTTAAAACGACTATAATTTTCTATTTATTTTTGTCTCTAAAAATAAAATAAAGGTCCTAATTAATTGTTATTGGATTGAGATGAAACATGCATTGGCCCAGGCCCAAACGTGAAGGAAATGAATCTCTGAACCTGGGCCCGCACAGCAGATGGCCTGAGGCACAAGTGCATGGGAATAGGCTGTTATATCCCTGACCCTTTAAACTCAATTGAACCACAATTTAATTAAACAAAGGTTTGCTAGAATTACTTCAAATTACTCTAGATGTGTTCCAATAGTTGGCAATTACGAAAAATAATAGTCACGCACTCGAACTACTGAAGCAATGATCCCTCACGAACTCTAACTGGACTAAACTCGAACAGGTTAAATAACTCAAATCAGTCCAATTAATGATGCATAATTCAATTCAAGTAAACTATTGATTTGAACCATTAAGCTAAAGTTATTAACACTTGCATATTAACGAATATATGAATTGCTGCAGCACAACGTATGTTAAGTTTGAAATTAAATTAGATTTCAAAATCAAACCCAAATCCAAATGTTTCTGATTCTTCTTTAAAAAAAAATCGAAACAACTCTAAGCTAAACAGGTACTAGCTACGTGAAAACTATAACTCGATGATTCCAAGTTCAAATAACCCAAAACAAATAATGCGATGCATATGATGGCCCACTGAGATTCTTCATCACACTGGCACCCCAAGCTCAACCAAATTAAACTACCAATAGCTACTGAGTTTTCATGTTTCCAGGAGCATATCTAATTATTTTAACAGTCCACTAATTAACAGTCCTAGTTATACAAATCATGTAAAACTAAACTAAACTACTACATAGCAGTCAGCATGTGTCTAGGTGTTGACAAGTAATCAATCCAAACGAGTACATCATCAGGTAGCCAAGTCGTGAATGAATTTTATTTCGTCTTCAACTCAGAGTTACATCAATTGAAGGTTTGTACCTGGTAATCAAATTACAGCAAAAGAAGAGGAGGTCAGCCACAACAATGTAACAGTAGCAGTATGAACAAACAGCAAATTCCAGCAGGAACCAATCGAATTCAATACCACACCACAGTCACAATGCCCAGGAATATTTGAAAACCAAACAGAGTTGACATGACAGTCACAAAACAATCCAAAAAAAGCTTGAAACCCAACAGAAAACAGAAATCAACCGGACACAACCTTAACCAGACCAACTTAATTAGACCCCAAGCTCTTTAAAATCAAACTAGAACCACTCTGAGTTTCAATGAAACAATAACACCTTCAAACACTGATTCTCAAAGGTGTTGTTTTTAACTCTCAATTGAATGCTTCTCCAAGAAGTAAGTAAACTCTCTCTATTTTTTTTAGCATTGATTTTTCGACCTCCTACTGTCCAATATTCCTCTTATTTATACTATAACAGACCCCTTCAGCTCTTAGGAGTACTCAGGCAGAATTAAGAAACTCCTCCCGCCCATGATATTCCTTCCAGCCCATTATTAAGTGTCTTGTGCCATTTTTAATTCAAAGTTATGGGTTGCTTATTGTTTACTCATCTCACTTAACCATTCCCATACCATTAGGTTGTGTTCCCCACTAACTATTAAACAATACCTTATTTTAATGCTATATTGGTACTTAGTGGACAGAGCACTCAAATTAAACAATTCTGCAACTTTTTAAGTCCCAAAATACCCCCTGAACTTACTGTGAACTACTGAAAATACCCCTGAAACCAATTCACCTAATCAACTAACTTAAACAGAACAAACAAGTATTCGAATCACTAAACTCAATCATCAATTGAACTCGAATCAAGTCCAACAGCATTTCAAGCTAGAATTCAGAGTAGATCAAATAACATCAAAGTAAACCAACAAAACAGGACAAAATCCTATTGAACTACTAAGAGCAATTTTGACTGACACAAACCCATGGGAATAAACTTTGAAACAACTTGCATTTCTAAATTAACCTCAGACAAAAATGAAAGAACATTAACAATAACTGAACGGGGTTCTGAAGCTGGGAGTACAAGGATCAACACATAAAATATTCGACATTAAACAACTCGAAGAGAATTACTGAGTTACAAATAAGACGGATTAATTGACGAAACTATTTAACCATATGTTATTAATTGACAGAAGAAAATTGGACCAAATAAATGGTCTGATGGAGAAGGGAGAAAATAATGATAAAAACGACGAATTCCTATGACACTGAATCAGAGAGAAAATCAAAAGAAAAATAAAAAATAAGAAAAAGAGAAGGAATACCTCGAAATCACAGGCTAGACTCCAATCCGTTCCCATTTGAAATTTTGACTCGATCTTTTGAGGTCCAAACGGACCTTAATCAAGTGTTCTCGACTGAAAACACTCGACTAAGGTCGATTAAGAACCTCTAATTTCCATTACTCGGGCAGGTTCCAGGTTTTGGCTCCCTAGGTCTCGTCCAGTTGGTTTAACTTTCGAATTTGGGACGAGGATAGTCTAGAGGTTCAGGGGTGTGACTTGGGGAAGGTTTAGGGTTGGCGCCGCAACCAATGAATCTGTTGGCAGCGCTAGGGTTCTTGGCTCGAAATTGAAATTCGACGAATCCTGGGTTGATTCGAAGGGAACTAATGGTGTTAAGGTGGTGAGGGAGGTCCAGTGGGGGTATGGTGTTAATTTGGCATCAAATAGACAAACTAGGGTTTGGGTCAGTTCTTCGATCTAAAATTCAAAAAGATCTACGGGGATTCGAGGGAAACTGCTTGGAGGTTTGGAAAGAGGATGTTGTGGGAAAGCTATGGTGTAAAAATGGGGTTTTTTGAACCACCGGAACCGCTGTGAGGTGATTTCCGATGGGTGGTCGATGGCGGAGTATGGCGGAGGTTGCTGGGGCTGTCTCTGAACGTTAGAGACGAAGGGAAGGGGGGTTGGCTCGGGGGGGGGGTGGGTACATTTTAGGTTTATATAGCCTGAAGGAGAACGAATCCTGGCCGTTTGATCAAACGAGATCAACGGCCTGGATCAGTTAACTTAATGGGAACGACGTCGTTTGGTTAAATGACACTACGCCGTTTTGCCCGTCTTTGAGGCTGGCTGGGCTGTACCGGGTGAGAGGGTAAGTTTGGGCTGGTTTTTTGGGGTTATTTGGGCTGGCCCAATCCAATTTTCTCTTTGTTCTTTCATTTGTTTCTTTCTTCATTTTCTCTTATTTCTAAATTAAATTATAAACCAAATCATAAATATTAATTAATTCCTAATAACAATCAACACACACAATTAAAATAAAATCACACAAATTGACATTAAATGCTAAACATGCAAAGTACATATCTTTTGTGATTTTTCATTTTTGTAAAACAAACTTAATTACTCCTAATTGTAAAATTAAATCCTAAATGCAAATGTGATATATTTTTGTATTTTCCTTAATCGAAACAAATAAACATGCAATGACAAATGCAAACAATAACACAAAATTTACAACAATTGCAAACAAACAAAAATTATTTTATTTTGAATTTTTGGGAGTAAGTCTCGTATAAGGCAAAAATCACGTGCTCACAGCTGCCCCTCTTTGCCCGAAAATACGAAGAGTTTTCGTGCAAAGATAAAGTGAGCTGATACGAGCGATTTTTGCCCGTTTGAGTACTCCGTGTGAAGCATCCCTTTTGAAAGATTTGACCGAACCTTTGCTTCAGAAGATTTCCTACATATCCCTGGCTAAAAGGGAATCAGGTCAATGTAGTTCGGAAAGTTTTGGTAGCTGGAACTACCGTGGAACTGTAATTTTGTTGTTACTGCTGTTGCTGCTGATGCTACTGCTTATCGACCTCCTTATTACACCTTGCTAGAAGAAAATAAGAGCTAGACTAAACTAGTTTATGAATTGTAAAATCTTATCTAGATCTTCAACTTGCTCTTTCGGTGTCTCTTGTTGCCTTGCTTTCTCTTGTGTTTCTTCCGATGTTTCTTCTCTTCTGACTTGACTCGTTGGCTTCTCTTGATTGTCGAACTTGAACTGCTTATTTCCTTCTTCAAATAATTTTTCTTTCGAAGCTTGAACTGACCAATGCTGCCTTCCTTCTGATTTCTGAATTTGGATTTATGCTGGGGATTTTTGTTGTCATCCTCCGCCTTACTGACTTCAATCAACAACTTTAAAAAATGAAACACCTCCATTCTCCAGGCGGGCTCCTGACTTCAACCACTTAAAATGATAACGCCTCCATTCTCCAGGCGAGCTCCTGATTTCAACAACTTAAAATGGTAACGCCTCCATTCTCCAGGCGGGCTCCTGACTTTAACAACTTAAAATGATAACGCCTCCATTCTCCAGGCAGGCTCCTGACTTCAACAACTTAAAATGATAACGCCTCCATTCTACAGGCGGGCTCCTGACTTCAACAACTTAAAATGATAATGCCTCCATTCTCCAGGCGGGCTCCTGACTTCAACAACTTAAAAATGAAAACGCCTCCATTTTCCAGGCGGGCTCCTAACTTAAACAACTTAAAATGATAACGCCTCCATTCTCCAGGAGGGCTCCTAACTTCAACAACTTAAAAATGATAACGCCTCCATTCTCCAGGAGGGCTCCTGACTTCAACAACTTAAAATGGTATTGCCTCCATTCTCCAGGCGGGCTCCTGACTTCAACAACTTAAAATGATAACGCCTCCATTCTCTAGGCTGGCTCCTGACTTCAACAACTTAAAAATGATAACGCCTCCATTCTCCAGGCGGGCTCCTGACTTCAACAACTTAAACTGCATTCTATTGTCGTTGTTCCTTCCTGCCTCCTGAACCATTTTCCTTGTAACTTGAATTATCTTTCTTCAGAACTTCTTCCCTCAAAACCTGTGTTGTCTTCTGCGAACTGCTGGGGGAATTATCTTCTTCCATTAAGACTTGTTATTTCCCTTCTTTCAACCTCTGGGGATAACACTGGTTCAAAGACCACTTCCCTTAAAACTTGTGTCATCTTGCTTCTTCCAAGACTACTTCTCTCAGAGCTTGTCTTGTCCTCCTCCGAAATTGCTTTCTTCGAAACTTGTTGTCTCGCTTTCCATTAAAACTAGAATTGCTTTCCTCGTTCCTCCGATGGGTACCCGATTTCAAGAAAATTTTCAAACATGGAGGAAAATTTTCTGCCCCAATTTGATAATCTTCCTTGTGGCATGTCTTTCCGTCATCAATAAACTGTCCCTTACCTGCTTCAAATCAAAGAAAATTTTGTTAGTTTAAAATGTGGTGAGCGGTTGTGCCATTCCTGCCGGGGATGGTTTTTCCCTTTCTCTCTTTTCCATGACCCGCGTTGTCCGACCATCTTGAAACTTGGTCAATAATCTACCGGGGGTGCTCCTGCTTCTTGGAGATTCTTTATTCACCAACTTCTCGACTGTTGTTTTCCACTTTTACTCCAAACTCTCCCGAAATCTTAGACCAATCCATCATTTGGTCTTACCACGACATCTTTCTCGTCCCCGCCACACTATCAACATTTGCTGGGGATGATGTTATTCGTTGGGGGGTGATATTCCTGCTGGGGATGATATTCCTCATGGTCTTACAACGACATCTTTCTTGTTCCATTACGCTTATCTTCGGCCAGTCCTATCCAAATTGCATTCTGCACCATATTGGAAACTGGTAGTAGGCTCTGAAAATCCTTCTTAAAAACAAATTACCATTGAAAATCTTTAAACAAAAGAAATGAAAAATGATGACTTCGAGAGATAGAAAAAGAAAAGTCTTTCTGAACATGTGGGGAGAGGAAAAAGGAAAAGAACCCATCTGAACGGTATAACCGATCCCAATGATCATGTCGTGCATTATGGATTAACCAACCCAGTCTATTCATATCAATCAACCTTTCTGATGGCCCTACTTTGCATTTCAAAGGCCTCATAACCCAACTCTTCTGCCGAATCTGCATCTTTGTTCTGCTTGATGCCTCGAAGGATCCTTTCCGTTAGTCTTATCTTGTTCGTCCCTTTTTAACTCCATGTCGCCTCATAGTGCCCTTCGAGGGGTTTTCACTAATAAGACTTTCTCATTTCTCTCAACTCTCGTTGCCTTATGGTGCCCGTGAAGGTTTTCATCGATAAGACTCTCTCATTTTATTTCTCTCAACTTCCGTCGCCTTTTTGTGCCTGTGCAGGTTTTCACCAACAAGAATCTCTCATTTTATTTTTTAGTTAGGGATCGGAGTGTTATTCCCGACTTCCATTCGCCTGACTTGGTACTTCTAGAATATTGATCGGGAGGTCTTTTTGGGTATCAGCTGGGGATTGAAATTCTTGGTATATGGCTTGAAAGAAAAGGGTATCAAGAGTTTTAAAATAATTTTGATGGGTAAAATGTTACAACTCTTGGATGAATTAAAAACATAACTTCTGCCCCAGTTCTTCTTGCTTGGGGATCTTTTGATTTTTATTACATTATGACCGAGCCGTGAGGCGACTACGTATCCTCTTCGAGGAATCAGGTCAAACGTAGTTCCCACACGATTCCTTTGTTTTTCTTGTGACCCTTTTTTTGTTATCATTTTCTTTTCTCTTTTATTATTTTTCTTCATTTCCATTAATGATTCCAAAAGAGGGATATGAAAGAATAAATAAGTCTCAAAGGGGGAAGCAAAGGTTAAAGTTTTTTGATAGTAGAAGAATTGCCTCCGTCATTTCCTTCTCCGATAGAATGCCAAGTACAAACAAAGAAACAATAATTACAAACAAAGAAATCATACATAATATCTTTTGACTGCGTTAGAATTGATAGCCATGTCGATACATCTTCCTTCAATATCTGTCAAACATAAAGCGCCATTGGACAACACTCTGGTCACAATAAATGGTCCTTGCCAGTTCGGGGCGAACTTGCCCTTTGCTTCGGCCTGATGTGGCAGGATTTGTTTCAACACTTGCTGTCCCACTTCAAACTTTCTGGGACGCACCTTCTTATTGTATGCTCTTTCCATTCTCCTTTGATACAATTGGCCATGACATACTGCCGCCAATCTCTTTTCATCAATTAAGCTTAACTGCTCCAAACGGGTTTTGACCCATTCGTCATCATCAATATCAGCCTCGACAACAATTCGAAGAGACGGAATTTCAACTTCTGCCGGTATCACTGCTTCAGTTCCGTATACCAACAAATAAGGAGTTGCAGCTACTAAAGTACGAACAGTAGTGCGATAACCCAACAACGCAAACGGTAATTTTTCATGCCATTGTCTGGACCCTTCTACCATTTTCATCAATATGTTCTTTATGTTCTTGTTGGCCGCCTCAACCGCTCCATTCTCTTTGGGACAATATGGAGTGGAATTACGGTGTGTAATCTTAAACCGCTAACATACTTCTTTCATCAAACTGCTGTTAAGATTAGCACCATTATCCGTGATGATCACCTTTGGGATCCCAAACCTATAGATGATATGGGAATAAACAAAATCCACCACTGCTTTCTTGGTTACCGACTTGAAAGTTAGTGCCTGCGTCGCATGGATGATTTGTGAGCAGGATATGTGTTTATTTATGGAACGGGCCGAACGCCTCGGTGAAAATAGATGCATCTATGGTTCGTGCCGCTCGACCCTCGGCAGTGCACAATTTACATTTCTGTTGGAGCGGGCCGTCGACCTCGGCATGATTTGCGCATGTTTATCTGTTACTTGAAAATTGTAAATGTGGAATTGGCCCTACGTGGCTTGATATAAACTGATAAGATAATAAAGAATAAACCTTGGAAGCCCTTGATTAGGTCCAATGACATCCATCCCCTATGCAACAAAAGGCCATGGTGCTGACATTGTGTGTAATTTTGTTGGCGGAGAATGAATCAAATCTCCGTGTATCTCGCATTGATGACATTTACGCACAAAACTGATACAATCTCGCTCCATAGTGAGCCAATAACACCCTGCTCGAAGAATCTTCTTTTCCAATACATATCCACTCATATGTGGCCCACAAACTCCAGAATGCACCTCTGTCATAACTGTCGTGGCTTGACTAGCATCTATGCATCTCAGTAATCCCAAGTCCGGCGTTCTTTTGCACAACACTCCTCCACTAAGGAAAAATCCATTTGCCAACCGCCGAATGGCTCTCTTTTGATCTCCTGTGGCCTGCTCTGGGTATACCCCCATCCTGAGGTACTCATTGACATCATAGAACAATGGTTCGCCATCTAGTTCTTCCTCTATCATGTTATAATAAGCATGCTGATCATGAACCCGAATGTGCAACAGATCAACATGAATTTTATCTGGATGATGCAACATTGATGCTAAGGTGGCCAAAGCATCGGCAACCTCATTATGAACTCTTGGGATGTGCCTGAACTCCACTTATCGAAACCTCTTACTCAGATCGTGCAAACATTGTCTGTATGGTATGAGCTTCAAATCCCGTGTTTCCCATTCACCTTGAATCTGATGCACCAGGAGGTCCGAGTCTCCCAAGACCAAAACATCCTGGACATCCATGTCTGCAGCTAACCGTAAGCCCAAAATGCATGCCTCATACTCAGCTATGTTGTTGGTACAATAAAATCGTAGCTGAGTCGTAACAGGATAATGATGCCCTGTTTCAAAAATAAGTACCGCTCCTATTCCAACTCCCTTCGCATTTGCAGCCCCATCAAAGAAAAGCTTCCATCCTGGTTCCTCAGTCAACTCCAGCTCGTCGACATGCATCACTTCTTCATCCGGAAAATACGTCCTCAATGGCTCATATTCTTTATCGACCAGATTCTCAGCCAAGTGATCGGCTAATGCCTGGGCTTTCATTGCCGTTCTCGTCACATAGACGATGTCAAACTCCATGAGTAAAATCTGCCACCTTGCCAATTTCCCCGTGGGCATAGGCTTCTGGAAAATATACTTCAATGGGTCCAGACGAGATATGAGGTAAGTGGTATAAGATGACAAATAATGCTTCAACTTCTATGCCACCCAAGTTAGGGCGCAACATGTCTTCTCAAGTTGAGTGTATTTAACCTCATGACCCGTAAACTTCTTGGTGAGATAATAGATGGCCTGCTCCTTCCTTCCTGTGATGTCGTGTTGCCCCAGTACACAATCAAATGAATTCTCCAGGACCGTTAGATAGAGAATCAACGGTCTTCCTGGCTCGGGTGGAACCAGCATGGGTGGATTTGATAAATACCCTTTAATCTGGTCAAACGCCTTCTGGCATTCCTCCGTCCACTCTGTTGCAGCATCTTTCTTTAGTAATCAAAAAATGGGTTCACAAGTCGCTGTGAGCTGAGCGATAAACCTGCTAATATAAATTAACCTTCCCAACAGACTCATTACTTCTGTTTTGTTCTTCGGCGGTGGTAATTCTTGGATGGATTTGATCTTTGATGGGTCCAACTCAATGTCTCGCCGACTGACTATGAATCCCAACAGCTTCCCAGATGGAACACCAAATGCACATTTGGCAGGGTTAAGCTTAATATCGTACCTTCGAAGTCTTTGGAAAAACTTCCTTAGGTCTCCTACGTGGTCTGCCTGATGCTTGGATTTTATGATCACGTCATCCACGTATACCTCAATCTCTTTATGTATCATATCATAAAACACAGTAGTCATTGCCATCTTGTACGTTGCTCTAGCGTTCTTCAGACCGAATGGCATTACCCGATAGCAATAGGTTTCCCACGGCGTGATGAAAGCCATCTTTTCTGCATCTTCCTCATCCATCAGAATCTGATGATAACCAGCATAGCAATCCACAAAAGACCCGATCTCACGTTTGGCACAATTATCAATCAAGATATGGATGTTGGGTAATGGGAAGTTATCCTTCAGGCTTGCTCTGTTCAAATTGCGATAGTCAACACATACCCTGATTTTTTCATCTTTTTTCGGCACTGGCACCACATTAGCCAACCAACTAGGATATCAAATTACCCGAATAACCTTTGCATTCAGTTGTTTGGTTACTTTTTCCTTAATCTTCACACTCATTTCGGTTTTGAACTTCCTCAATTTCTGCTTGACGGGGGGTGGGGAGGGGGCATGCCGGGTTAGTAGGCAATTTGTGAACCACTAAATCGGTGCTCAAACCCAGCATGTCGTCATACGACCATGCAAAAACATCTTTGAACTCAATAAGTGCTTTGATTAAGTCTTCCCTGATGTTTGGTTCAATGTGGACACTTATTTTAGTTTCCCGAATGTCATTCGCATTCCCCAGATTGATGGCTTCCGTGTCATTTAAGTTGGGCTTGGGTTTCTCTTCAAATTGGCTTAATTCTTTGTTAATTTCTTCGAAGGCTTCATCCTCATCGTATTCTGACTCTTCATCATATTCTACCTCTTGCACTATTAGTTCGAAATCAGATTGATTTTTTAGACTAGGTTGAAGATCCGTCGTGCATGCCATGTCATTAAGACCGGTATAAAGAGAACTGTTCAGAAAGAAAAAAAAGAAAACAAAATTAAAATAAAATAAGGAGTAAATAGGAAACTTTCATTGATTGAAGTACAGGATAACAAGGTTTCACACTTTGACGAGTACAAAAGTAAAAGAAAACTGGATTACAACCTTGGAATAATCCAGCTAAACATGGAGGAAAATCAAAGCCTACTACCAAGACTCCCTCCGCATGGGAAGAGGAGTACCAATTGTTGATCTTGGCCTTAGGCCCCACGAACTGTACGTCTACCTTGCTGGATCCTTCCCCAGCTTCCACCATGTTGACTTCGGCAAATAATCTTTCAAAACATTCATCCAAATCCCCATTTACACCAATTAATGACCCGAGAACTTTTGGGGCCGACAATTTTTTAACACTTGACCTGACAAATGATCTAGAAAGACGCAGAACCGGCTTGGGAAGAACCCAGACTCTTTTATTCAACTTGCGAGTCCGTCTCACATCCTCCTCTGTAGGTTTGAACCCCAACCCAAAGGTATCCAGGTTTTTGGGCAAAGAAACCGGTTGAACAATACCCTGAAGATCATCCCCTAAGCCTTTGCCTGGTACAAACACGTTACTCAGCATCTATGACGCTATCATGAAAGTCGCAGCTGCTATTCTGGGAAGTGGGATATTTTCACCCTCGAGAACCTTATCCACTGAAATCGTATCGAAAACCTGGTAAACCCACGACCCCTTGTCGTCATCAGTCTCTATGAAGGGTATGACGGCATCACTCGTGGCGCATGTATTGTCTTCCCCATGCACTACGATCTCTTGTATATCCCACTCGAACTTGACCATTTGATGTAGTGTAGAAGGCACGGCTTTGGCAGCGTGAATCCATGGTCGCCCCAATAGAAGATTATACGACAATGCGACGTCTAACACCTGAAACTCCATGGTGAACTCGACTGGGCCAATTGTCAATTCAAGTATGATGTCACCCACTGTGTCTGTGGCACCGCCATCAAACCCTCGAACGCAGATGCTGTTCTTGTGAATTCTATCATTATCAACCTTCTGTTTGCTCAAGGTGGACAACGGACAAATATTGGCACTGGACCCATTATCAATCAATACTCGAGTGACTACCGAGTCTTCACACTTCACGGTCAAATAGAGAGCTCTATTATGTTCTGTACCCTCCACGGGCAACTCATCGTCAGAAAATGTCACCCGGTTCACCTCAAAAATCATGTTTGCTATTTTCTCTAGATGGTTCACAGAAATCTTATCCGGCACATGGGCTTCGTTCAGAATTCTCATCAACGCCTGACGGTGCTCGTCCGAATGGATCAATAATGATAGCAACGAGATCTGTGTCGGGGTCTTCCTCAACTGCTCCACAATGGAGTAATCCTGCACCTTCATCTTCTTTAAGAATTCTTCCGCCTCTTCCTCGGTAACTGGCTTCTTTATTGCTACTAGATTGGTCCGTCTTAACTCTGCGGCAGCAAAACACCTTCTCGAATGAGTTAGACCTTGGGTTTCACATACTTCTTCCATAACCTCTTTCCCCTTATACATTACCGTCACTTGATTGTATCTCCACGGCACGACCTTTTCACTGATTATTGGCAACTGCATTATCGGTTTGATAACAACCGGTTCTGTGTGCGCCCCTTTCATGACTAACATAGGTGTGCTTGATACCCCCTGCATCACTAACTTGATCGGCTCAGGTTTCTTTGCAACATTAGGCGACCCTTTCCCCATCACCACAACTGGCTTGGTGTTTACACTTTTCAGCTATACCACTGCCTTCTCATTGGTTAGTTTTTCCTTGGGACAAGCTTCACTGGCCCGGATCATCATCACTATTTGCGAGGGCTTCTTAAACTCTCCTCCCTTGTCCACTAGTTCAATCATGTAGGTCTCATGGTGTGTTGGCAACAGATTCTGATTGATGTTTGGTGCTTCTGGAGCCTAAACCTCGATCCTTTTTGTATCAATAAGGTCTTGCACTGCAGTCTTCAACTTCCAGCATTTCTCTGTATCATGTCCGGGGGCCCCCGAACAATATTCATAGCTCACTAAATGGTCCATATTTCTGGGAAGGGCATTTGGCAGTTTTGGCTCAATAGGATTCAACAGGCCTAGCTGCCTCAATTTGTGGAAAAGAGTAGTATAGGTTTCTCCTAGTAGAGTAAATATTCTTGGCCTCTGCACCCTCTCATTCTTGAAACCTTGATTCCCACGGAAACCTGACCCTGACGGGTTTCTGTAGGCCCTCGGGGGTGGATATGTGTTTTGTGGAGGTGGATATGTTTTGTGGGGAGCCAGCGCGCGCCATTGCGGGTGAGCCGGAGGCTGGTTATATATTTGGGCATGATGGACGGAAAAATGTGGCTCTGAGTAGTAGGGTTGTGGAGGGCTATATGGAGTGCATGGGTAATTTGGGCGGTGGGGTCTGGGATGGTAGTAGGGTGAAAGACTTCTGGATCTGGACGAAGTGCCTGCTTCAATTGTTGCGACTTCCTCTCTCTTCTTTTTCCCGAGCACACCTCCCGTGCCGCTCTGGATAGCCTGGGTTGTGGCCTTGATCGCTGAATAGCTCATTATCTTGTTGGACTTGAGTCCCTCTTCAATCATACTGCCCATTTTTACTACCTCATTAAAAGATTTACCAACTGATGTCACCAGGTGACCAAAGTAGGTTGGCTCCAAAGTCTGCAAAAAGTAGTACACCATTTCACCTTCCCTCATAGGAGGGTCGACTCTTGCCGCCTGCTCCCTCTAACGGAACCCGAACTCCCTAAAGCTCTCTCCAGGCTTTTTCTCAAGTTTCAACAATGTGAGACGGTCAGGGACGATCTCGAGATTATATTGGAAATGACCGGCAAATGCTTGCGCTAGGTCATCCCAGGTGTACCACCTGCTGGGATCCTGCCTTGTGTACCATTCTAGCGTAGATCCGCTCAAACTCTGACCAAAATAGGCTATCAACAGCTCATCCTTCCCACCATCCCCTCTCATCTTGCTACAAAAACCTCGTAGATGTGCTATTGGATCACCATGCCCCTTATATAGGTCAAACTTTGGCATCTTGAACCCTGCCGGCAATTGAACATCGGGGAAAGGACACAGATCTTTATAGGCCACACTGACTTGGCCGCCTAACCCATGCATATTCCTGAAGGATTGCTCCAGGCTTTTCACTTTGCGAAGCACTTCATCCTGCTCCGAACTCTTAACCGGCCTCTCAGTTTCCGCCGGTAGCTCAAAGTGAGGGGTGTAAGTGTATGGCTCGGGTGCTGTGAAGGTAGGTTCAGGAGGGTGGTATTAGCCATCGTGAGCCTGAAACAATGGCTCGCTGGATGATCTTTGCAGTGTGGATGGTGGAGGTGCCATGAAAACATGAGTTGTTGGTGGAGGAGAGTTGTGTTTGGGTGGTGGAGCTTGGGGATTGTTAGAAGCTCTCCCCTGATAGTATTGGTGAATTTGGAAACTCGTTGACGGATGAGTAGGAGGGTACTCTGGAGTCTGTGCCGGTGGGAGAGTAGGGTTAGCGAGAGGGACTGGTACTAGTTGCCCCCTAGCCCAGGCTAGGTGTATTTCTGCTATCTCTTGTCTTAACCTGTCTACCTCCTCCTTCATTGTTTGTATCTCCGTTTTTTCCTCTTCAACACTTTGTTCTGAACTAGTCATGCTTTTTGGTATAGGTCCTTTAGATATTGTTTGGTAATGGTAATTTGCCAGTACGTTCTAACAAGCTAACTGTTCGAAATCTCTGGAAATCAACAAACTTGTTATTTTTTTAGAGTTTAACAGATATGTGATTGCACGTTGGGATGCAATGCACCTAGGCAGTTTAACCATTCCTATCATGCCTTTGCTTCTATTGTATGCGTCATTCCAGCTTCTTACATATGTGACCTCTTTCGAGTGTTTCCCAAACCTTCCTTTATTTCCTTTATTTCTTTCCTTTCGTTTTTCTATTATTCCCCTCTTTTTCTTTCTTTTCTTTTTACTGGTGGTCGAATCTTATGTGGATTGCCTACGTATCATATCCCTGCATGAATCAGACTGTGCGTAGTTCTGACCATAAGTGCGAAAAATAAAGACACCAATTTTTTTTTTTTTTCAATTTTTATTAACAAAACGTTCTATTACAAGGCACAACATTTTGAAAGGAAACCGACAGACTTGGTACAGACTACAGACTTTATGAAAAAAGAAAAATGCAAACTCCAAATGGACTACAGACCCTGAAGACAAGGAAAATACAGACTCAATACTACGATTGCCTTAGAGTTTTGAATTTTGGTGCCCGGGGGGCGTCGTTCGGCCTCGCCGCGGGCTTTGGTGCAAGGCCCCTCTGCAGGTATTTCAAATCTTCCATGATAAGATGGACATAAATCATTATTGAAGCAAAGAAGGTAGTACGTGACATATCCTCGCAAGCTAGGCACTTTAGGGTGATGTAGTGCCCAATATCGTCGATTCTTTCCCTGATTCTGTCCCTTTCTACAAGCAACTGCTCTATTCGTTGATTCCGCGTCCCCAGTACTTGAGCATTGTGAAAGAGTCGATCTTGGAATTCATACATCTGTTTCTCCATTCGTGCCATCAGGTCATAACAACGTGTCCTATCAGCTCTGGTGTCTCTGGCTTGTCTGAAGACCCGTTCTTTGAGGGTAGATATTATTTCTCTCAACATAGTAATGTTCCCCTCATAGTCCCTCTTCATTTTCCGCATGCGATGTGCTCGCTCCTCTGTACCTCTTGCCCATCTGGCTTGGATCCTTGTCAGTCTAGCTTCAGCTCTTCCTAGATCCTCTTGGCATTTAATGATTTGTTTTTTCAATCCACTTATCAATCTTTCATCAGACTGACTTCTCTGTTGGTTGTCAGCATCTATTCTTATCTGTAGGACTTGAGCCTTAAGAGCCTCGTTTTCTTGGGCTAATTTGTTCTTTTCTCCTTCGTCGGTAGCGACTTTCATTTTGTTCTCAAATTTCAGATCCCCAATCTGTTGTTTCAGCTTGCTTATTTCGGCCCGATATTCGCGCTCTTTGGCTAACCAGTCCCACTGTTCTCGTGATGACTCAGCAAAATCCTGGAGGTGAGGTCTTTTAGCCGGCCTCCCAAAGGACATTTCCCCTTTATACCAAGCGTGATATCCGGGCGCAACTTCCCCTTTAGCCCGATCGAGTACACAAGTATTCACTGCCAAGTATTGACATTTGCTCCAGATCTGGTGGACTCTTGCTTCAGGAAACTGGCCGTCAGGACTGATTTCAACTACTTGGGTACTTAGATCCTCATCTTTCAGGACTATCTGGCACCTCCCTAGTTGTCTCAAAACCCGGTATGGCACATAAGGTTGAATTCTATTAAGCCCCATTAAGAGAAAATGGGGTCTTGTTGCTGGCATATATATGACTTCGTCAACCGGTAACCATCCAAGCGTCCACTACATCTGACTGGCATTGAGGGTCCGAAAGTATGAAGTCCATGCTGAGACTCCTTCAGGTAAACTGACCCCACTAATTCTCGTGTAGAACTCCTCTGTGCAGGTTTTTTCAGATGAACCATAACTCAGGAATTAGGCATGGTGACACAGGTGTTCGGTCATCCATATCTGTAACAACAAGTTACACCCCTAAAAAAAGTCTCCTCCAGCTTTGCAGGCAGTGAGGGCTCGGAAGATATCAGATACTATCATGGGCGCAAGAGTACTTTCATCTCGAGTGAGCAAAGTACTGACGACCCCAGCTATTTTTATATCGATATTCCCGTCTTTCCTCGGGAACAACAAAATCCCTAAAAAGGTTATCTGAAAGCAACGCGTCTGTGGTTATCCCATTTTTGACGGTTGCTTTTGCTGCATAACTTGTTATCCGACTTGTTAAATCCTGCCACGTGGCCGTATCTTTGGTATATGAAGTTCGGAGTACAAAAGCCTTTTGCCAAATCTGGATTATGGACCGTCCTGATTATCTTTAATGAATCTAAAAATTGGTGCACATCGACAACTCTTGGAGCAACCGGATATTTGTGTCCCACCGGAATTTCAGCATTTTCGATATACCCAGCTATTTCTTCCAAAGTCGGGGTGAGTTCAAAATCTGAGAAGTGGAAGACATTGTGCGCCGGATCCCAGCAGGTGACCAACGCTCTTATAATATCCCCTCGAGGCTTGATTTCCAACAAACCCGTAAGACCTTTCAGACATTTCTTGACTTCGTCTTGCCTTTCTTTGCCCAAATCATTCCACCATAGCCGCAACTGGATAGGGATTTTAGTCATGATTGAAAAAGGTTCATTTTGAGTCGTGCTCATCCTGCACATTTATTAATATGATTAAACAAAATTAAAATTTATTTGACTCAAAACAATTTGACTATTTTTCATTTTTTAATTTTGAAAAGAAAGATCCAGTTTTTCAAACACGGCCTTTCAGTACTTCGATGGCGAAGATTTTAAGGTTGTGGGGGTTAACCGGCAAAAATCTAAAGAATGACCCAAAGGTGGCTGTTTATGCAAAGTCAGCCTTCCGGTGTCCCTTTCGGGAACATTCGGCTATTTTTGACAAAAACGGCATCACCATACTTATTCATGACGAAAATATTAATTTTGATATTTTTTGGCGATTTTCGCAAAAAGGGAGGTTGGACCCGATGAGAGTTGCCTATGTATCTCACACCCTGTGAGAATCAAACCGGCGTAGTTCGGGCAAAGAAAACAAACTAAATTTGAAAACAAGACTCTTTTATTTTGTCAAAATAAATCAAACTAAAAAAACATTTCTCTTTCTTTCCAAAAAATTCGGCAGAGTTTCGACACTACGTGGGCATTGGTTTCTTTCTAAAAATAAGTAGTTATCTCTCTACACTGCAATTTTTCTCTTTTCTTTCTCTTTTTTTTCACAATTTTTCAATATTCCCAATTTTTCAGAAGCCAGTCAGCATGCAAGTCTGAAGCAAATAAATGCATAGAACAAACAGGATGCAGCAGGATGGTCTTTTTTATTTCAGGTTACCTCCCCTAGACGGACCCAACCCCTGTGTTGAGTCCCCTAAGTCAAATGCAACATGATACAAATAAGCGTTCCTACTAGGGATCTGACATGAAGTCAAGTTATTCTAGGTTCAAAACCTGGATATATGTTCTAGACCGTGTACATGAGCGGACAACTCGAATCGAGGAAGGAGCTCCTTTCCAGGAACCAAAAGGCCAGCCGGCTTAGAAACTTTCCGAGCCTCTTTCTTATTTCAAGGTATGACACTAACAGAACGAGGAGTCTCGACCAGCGAGCACATCCCCAAAGATAAAAAAAGAAGGGTTTCAGCACAGTTTATATATACAGTTCAAATAATATTAAAGTGATAAAAAGCATCATTTTGCACAATTAGGCTCAATTATATAATAAAATCAGATAACAAATAGTGCTAAATATAACAATTATTTTAAGCTCGAATTTCTAACCCTGAACCAGTGGTTCTAGGTTAAATCGTCCCCAGCGGAGTCGCCAGAGCTATTACACCTCCTTTTTACGCTACTACACCCCGTGAAAGGGTGTAATAAAGGGAGTTTTTCCAATTAAAGGACAATCGAAACGGTATCTATTATTAAGAGTCGGAGTCGCCACTTGAGAGATTTATGGTGTCCCAAGTCACCGGTTTGAATCTCGAATCGAGGAAAAAATCGACTCCGTATTACAGTCTACGAATCAGAAATCCGAATAAGGAATTCTGTTAACCCGGGAGAAGGTATTAGCCATTACCGAGTTCCGTGGTTCTAGCACGGTCGCTTAACTGTTATATTCGGCTTAATTATCTGATTTTAGTACATGTTCAAACCTATGTGCATTTTTACCTTTTGACCGCTTTTGATTATTATTATTTTATAAGAATTGCAACATCGTGAAAACACATCTCAAACCACGTCACATCAATGTACCCGTGGTTATTGACATATTTCGACTCCGTTGAGATTTGGATTTTGGTCACATAAATGTGTACCCGAGTTTAAGAAGGTAGAAATTATTAAAATACGCGCCTAAAGAGTCTAACGCGTTATTATTTTGGGGAAGGCCATGCAATTCGCTAAACAGCCCATTCCGAAGTCTAAGTATTTCTAATATATACTTTTATGAGGGGACCGTAATTTGTGCATTTTATTCGACGAGGCTCGTCTCATATTTTATTTAAAAGGATATCTTAAAACGACTACGATTTTCTATTTATTTTTGTCTCTAAAAATAAAACAAAGGTCCTAATTAATTGTTATTGGATTGAGATGAAACAGGCATTGGCCCAGGCCCAAATGTGAAGGAAATGAATCTCTGAACCTGGGCCCGCGCAGCAGATGGCTTGAGGCCCAACTGCCTCGGAATAGGCTGTTATATCCCTGACCCTTTATACTCAATTGAACCGCAATTTAATTAAACAAAGGTTTGCTGGAATTACTTCAAATTATTCTAGATGTGTTCCAACAATTAGCAATCACAAAAATTAATACTCACGCAATCGAACTACTGAAGCAATGATCCCTCACGAGCTCTAACTGGACTAAACTCGAACAGGTTAAATAACTCAAACCAGTCCAATTAATGATGCATAATTCAATTCAAGTAAACCATTGATTTGAACTATTAAGCTAAAGTTATTAACACTTGCATATTAACGAAGATATGAATTGCAGCAGCACAACATATGTTAAGTTTGAAATTAAATTAGATTTCAAAATCAAACCCAAATCCAAATGTTTCTGATTCTTCTTTAAAAAAAAACTGAAACAACTCTAAGCTAAACAGGTACTAGCTACGTGAAAACTATAACTAGATGATTCCAAGATCAAATAATCCAAAACAAATAATGAGATGCATATGATGGCCCACTGAGATTCTTCATCACACTAGCACCCCAAGCTCAACCAAATTAAACTACCAATAGCTACTGAGTTTTCACTTTTCCATGAGCATATCTAATTATTTTAATAGTCCACTAATTAACAGTCCTAGTTATACAAATCATGTAAAACTAAATTAAACTACTACATAGTAGTCAGCATGTGTCTAGGTGTTGATAAGTAATCAATCCAAACGAGTACATCATCAGGCAGCCAAGTCGTGAATGAATTTTATTTCGTCTTCAACTCAGAATTACATCAATTGAAGGTGTGTACCTGGTAATCAGATTAACACAAAAGAAGAGGAGGTCAGCCACAACAATGTAACAATAGCAGTATGAACAAACAGCAAATTCCAGCAGCAACCAATCGAATTCAATACCACACCACAGTCACAATGCCCAGGAATATTTGAAAACCAAACAGAGTTGATAGGACAGTCTCAAAACAATCCAGAAAAAGCTTGAAACCCAACAGAAAAAAGAAACCAACCGGACACAACCTTAAGCAGACCAACTTAATTAGATCCCAAGCTCTTTAAAATCAAACTAGAACCACTCTGAGTTTCAATGAAATAATAACACCTTCAAACACTGATTCTCAAAGGTGTTGTTTCTAACTCTCAATTGAATGCCTCTCCAAGAAGTAAGTAAACTCTCTCTATTTTTTTAGCACTAATTTTTCGACCTCCTACTCTGTCCAATATGCCTCTTATTTATACTATAACAGACCCCTTCAGCTCTTAGGAGTACTCAGGCAGAATTAAGAAACTCCTCCCGCCTATGATATTCCTTCCAGCCCATTATTAAGTGTCTTGTGCCATTTTTAATTCAAAGTTATGGGTTGCTTATTGTTTACTCATCTCACTTAAGTTGTGTTCCCCACAAACTATTAAACAATACCTTATTTTAATATTATATTGGTACTTAGTGGACAGAGCACTCAAATTAAATAATTCTGCAACTTTTTAAGTCCCAAAATACCCCCTGAACTTACTATGAACTATTGAAAATACCCCTGAAACCCCTTCCAATTTGCATTAATCCTATCAGCTATAACCAATTCACCTAATCAACTAACTTAAACAGAACAAACAAGTATTCGAATCACTAAACTCAATTATCAATTGAACTCGAATCAAGTCCAACAGCATTTCAAGCTAGAATTCAGAGTAGATCAAATAGCATCAAAGTAAACCAACGAAACAGGACAAAATCCTATTGAACTACCAAGAGCAATTTTGACTGACACAAACCCATGGGAATAAACTTTGAAACAACTTGCATTTCTAAATTAACCTCAGACAAAAATGAAAGAACATTAACAATAACTTAACGGGGTTCTGAAGTTGGGAATACAAGGATCAACACATAAAACATTCGACATTAACCAACTCGAAGAGAATTACTGAACTACAAATAAGACGGATTAATTGACGAAACTATTTAACCACATGTTATTAATTGACAGAAGAAAATTGGACCAAATAAATGATTTGATGGAGAAGGGAGAAAATAATGATAAAAACGACGAATTCCTATGACACTCAATCAGAGAGACAGTCAAAAGAAAAATAAAAAATAAGAAAAAGAGAAGGAATACCTCGAAATCACAGGCTAGACTCCAATCCGTTCCCATTCAAAATTTTGACTCGAACTTTTGAGGTCCAAACAGACCTTAATCGAGTGTTATCGATTGAAAACACTCGACTAAGGTCGATTAAGAACCTCAAATTTCCTTTAGTCGGGCAGGTTCCAGGTTTTGGCTCCCTAGGTCTCATCCGGTTGGTTTGACCTTCGAATTTGGGACGAGGATAGTCTAGAGGTTCAGGGGTGTGACTTGGGGAAGGTTTAGGGTTGGCGCCGCCACTAAGTAATCTTGTGGCAGCGCTAGGGTTCTTTGCTTGAAATTGAAATTCGACGAATCCTGGGTTGATTCAAAGGGAACTAATGGTGTTAAGGTGGTGAGGGAGGTCCAGTGGGGGTATGGTGTTAATTTGTCATCAAATAGACAAACTAGGGTTTGGGTCAGTTCTTCGATCTAAAATTTGAAAAGATCTACGGGGATTCGAGGGAAACTGATGGGAGGTTTGGAAAGAGGATGTTGTGGGAAAGCTATGGTGTAAAAATGGGGTTGTTTGGACCACCGGAACCGCCGTGAGGCAATCTCCGGTTGGTGGTCGATGGCGGAGTGTGGCGGAGGTTGCTGGGGCTGTCTCTGAACGTTAGAGATGAAGGGAAGGGGGTGGGCTCTAGGGGGGGCTGGGTACGTTTTAGGTTTATATAGCCTAAAGGAGAACGGATCCTAGCCGTTTGATCAAACGAGATCCACGGCCTGGATCAGTTAATTTAATGGGAACAACGTCGTTTGGTTAAATGAAGGGGCGGGTTAGACCGGGTATAGAGAACATGTCAGGGTCGGGCTAGGCTAAATGAATACGGGTAATGGCTATGGTCCGTTGGATCGCTTTAGCTTGAACGACTCAGATCTTTTGATGCCGAAATGATGTAGTATCATCATCACACTACGCTGTTTTGCCCGTCTTTGAGGCTGGCTGGTCAGGACCGGGTGAGAGGGTAAGTTTGGGCTGGTTTTTTGGGGTTATTTGTGCTAGCCCAATCCGGTTTTCTCTTTATTCTTTCATTTGTTTCTTTCTTCATTTTCTCTTATTTCTAAATTAAATTATAAACCAAATCATAAATATTAATTAATTTCGTAATAACAATCAACACACACAATTAAAATAAAATCACACAATTTGACATTAAATGCTAAAAAATGCAAAGTACATATTTTTTGTGATTTTTCATTTTTTTAAAACAAACTTAATTACTCCTAATTGTAAAATTAAATCCTAAATGCAAATGCGATATGTTTTTGAATTTTCCTTAATTGAAACAAATAAACATGCAACGACAAATGCAAACAATAACACAAAATTCATAACAATTGCAAACAAACAAAAATTATTTTATTTTGAATTTTTGGGAGTAATTCTCATATAGGGCAAAAATCACGTGCTGACATATGTCTCCGAAGTAATTGATGTGGCATCCTTCCAAAACGGGTTGAATAGAGAAGGCTCAAAGGCAACCAAAAAGCTATTGAGCCGTTTGATGAAGTACCCACGACAACCTGGGATGAGATCTATAATGCCTATTGTGCCGAGGTCAGAGCAAATGATGAAGACCTTAATGGGCCAACTCGACGACTCATCTCAGTGTACTCCAAACTCATGAGGTAATGCGGGGACAACGTCAGGAGAGACCCTCCAGTATTGCGATCAAACAAATATCGACACCAACCTTATATCAGGGCACCCGTCCCCGACTTTCACCATGAAGACAACCCCTCCAGGCCAAAATCAGACATTCATAGAAGCGATCGAGGTATTTCCCCTTACTATTTGCTCATAACTTTTGTATGTCGCCTATAGAGGTGGTATGCACTTGAGAAGCTCAGAACAAAGGTGAAGTAGCCACTAAAGATGAGGACCGACCAAAGCACCAAGAAGTCTGACGCCTTCTATTAGTTCAACCAAGACCGTGTACACAAGATAGAAGACTACCGTGCTCTAAGGTTAGAAGTGGCAAATTTGTTGCAACAAGGGCACCTCAGAGAGTTACTCAGCAACAAAGACAAGAACACCTTAGCAAAGGGTCGAGAATGCCCAAGTCCACCGAAGCCGCCCTCGCCCGCTAGTAACGTAAATATGATTATTGGTGGCATTGACGATGCCTCCATCAACGACATCGAGTTTAATACCAATAACAAACTCAAAAGATTAATCACCCATGAGCGGTACAACGATCTCGATGAGAGTTTCATCTTCGATGAGTCTGATGCCGACGATTTGACTTTTCCTCACAATGATGCACTTATCATTACTTATGAACTCTTGATACTAATGTTAGGAGAATTATCATGAACGACAGAAGCGGAGCATGTATCATACATGCTCGAGTCCTTTCACAGATGCGACTTGAGGATAAGATAGTGTCGTACTGCATTACATTGACTGGTTTTAACAAAGCATTTGAACGAACTTTGGGTGAGATCATGCTCCCTATCCTTGCTGGTGGGGTAATGCTGGAGACCACGTTACACATCATGGATTAGGACACCGCATACAACACCATCGCAGGTCGACCATGGGTACACCCCATGAAGGCAATCCCCTATAGCCTATACTAAGTAATCAAGTTCCCGACCCCTAGCGAATATTCAACATATGAGGGGTGCAACACACTTTCGAGGAGTGCTATCGAATCACTATGGACTACACGAAAACCCAACAAATGAAAGAAAAAGAAAAAGAAGCATAGCAATCAGCACAGTCGAAGTGCCTATAGGTCGAATCCAAGGACACCATTACAAACCCAGAGGTGATCGAAGATGCATGATCAACATTATAGGACCTCGACCCCGTCCAGCTAGATCAAAGCGATCCCACTAAAAAGACTTACATTGGTTTCAAACTTAAAAACCTAGGTAAATTTAGTCAATTCTTAATAGCTACTATAGATTTGTTTGCCTTTAGTCATGAAGACATGCCAGGAATCCCCAAAGAGATAGCCACTCATAGGTTAAATGTCAACCCATTCTACCCCTCAATAAGACACGTTTGACAAAAGTTCAACCCCACCATCAATGACGCCGTCCACGAGGAAATGGAGAAACTATTGGCCAATGACTCTATTAGGGAGTCAAAGTACCCCAAATGGATTGCTAATGTGGTAATGCTAAAAATAAGAACAAGAAGTGGAGAATGTGTATGGAATTCACCGATCTGATCAAAGCTTGCCTGAAGGATTCATATCCTTTACCATACATCGATCAGCTCATCGACGCCACAACATGACATGAGTTGCTGAGTTTTCTAGACTCTTACTTAGGCTATAATCAAATACTCATGGAAGAAGACAACCAAGAGGAAATCACATTCATCACTCACAAGGGAACGTACTGCTACAGGGTCATGCTATTCGGGTTGAAAAACGCGGGAGCTACCTACCAAAGGTTGGTCACGAATAGATTCAAGAATCAGCTCAGCAAAACTATAGAAGTATACATTGACAACATGTTTGTTAAATACTTGAGGGCCGAGAATCATATCGACTATCTGAAGGAAATATTTAAAATATTAAGAAAGTATGGGATAAAACTGAAACCCAAGAAATGCACGTTTGGTGTAACTTCAAGCAAGATTTTAGGTTTCTTACTATGATAGTGTGGAATCGAAATCAACCTAGATCATATCAAGGCAATCGACGAAATATCGGAACACCTAACCACCAAGAAATAAGTCCAGAAACTGACGGGTTGAATTGCCGCCCTATCTAGATTGATCTCGAGGTCATCCGAAAGGTGCCACAGGTTCTTCAACATACTCAAAAAGGACAACAACCTTGAATGAATGCCCGAGTGTATATGAGCATTGAAGGAACTCTAGAAATACCAATCATCACTACCATGGCTTTCAAAATCCGAGCTCGGGGAACATCTCCTCATCTACCTCAATGTTTCGGAGTAGTAGTAAGTGTAATCCTAGTCCAAGGGCACGACAATACACAATCTCCAATTTATAATATCTGTCACACCTCTTTTTTTACACGCCTACTCCGGAAGATAGTGTATAAGGGAGTTTTTCCAATTTAAGTGACATTATTCGAAATGATATTATTTATTTATTTTAAGAGTCGCCACTTGGGATAGGATTGGCTTTTGGTGTCCCAAGTCACCGGTTTAATTTAAATTCCAAATCGAGGAAAATTTTGACTTCCCAATTGGAGTCTGCGAACCAGAAATTCTCTGTAAGGAATTCTGTTGACCCGAGGGAAGGTGTTAGGCACCCCCGGATCCCGTGGTTCTAGCACGGTCACTTAAATTATTATAAATGGCTAAAAATCTAATTTTTTATACATATCATCCTATAATGCAATTTTAGAATTATTTATCGCTTTTAGTTAAAGATTTTTAAGAAAGTGAACGTCGTTTAAAAACGTGTTTTTGGATCACGTCACATGAAATGCACCCCGAAATTTCCTTGCCTTTGTATGTGACCACTGTTTGTTGGTAGTTCCACGGCACTGCAGAGGGGTCAGTCATTGGCTTCTGTGGTGCGCATCTAATAACCACTGGCTCACTCAGCCGAGGTAGTTTAATTGTCCCCCGAACCACACAGGCCCCTTTCTGCACATACATCTATGTCCCCTTCTTCACTTCATACTTCCTCGGAGTGCTCAGAACTAGAGGTTTTTCTTGGCGACCTCGCGAAACTTAAAGAACCCCGTGCTTAGGAGGCACCAACTCTGCTTTTGTCTCAGTTTTCTTCTCAGGCTTAATTTTGACAGCTTTATCCTTCTTTTCCCCTTTTTCCTGCTTTGGGGCGGCCTTGGGCTTCCTTTCGGCATTGGCAATAGCGATTATGGCTTTTAGGGCTGGATCAAAGTCTTGGTCTTCACATATCATACCAATTACTAGCCCATTATTATGAGTGGGCAAAGGGTTATTGGTAATATTCGGGGCTTCTTCATCCCTCAAAACTATTTTCCCTTGTTCGATCAAATCTTCCACAACTTTTTTCAATGTCCAGCAGTTGTCAGTACTGTGCCCTTCAGCTCCTGAATGATAGGCACAATGGATACCCCGTTGATAGGCTGGAGAGTCCGGGTTTGTCCTGTTTTTTGGAATAGGCTGTAATAGGTTCATCTGGACGAGTTTCAAGAACAAACTAGAGTATGGTTCACCAATCGGGGTAAAATTTGGTCGTCTAGGTGGTTCTCGAGGGCGGAAATTATTTTTTGGTGGTCGGGGATTATATTGATTTTGGTAAGGAGGCTGGTTTCTTTGGAATGGAGGTGGGTTTCGATTAGCTTGTGGTTGCGGTCGGCCGAAAGGTTGAGCATTCATTACCGCATAAAGTGGAGGAGCATAAGTCATGTCTGTGTGAGGGTAATAGTGCTGAGGGGCTATTTCTAAGAACACCGGTCTAGGAGCTCGGTACCTTCTTCCTCCCGATGCTGCCATCACTGTTTCTTCTTTCTTTTTGTCCTTAGCCATTCCTCCAGACCTTCCTTGGATGGCTTGGGAGGTTGCACTTATGGCCGACTGGCTCAAAATTCTGCCCGTTTTTAGCCCATTCTCTACCATCTCTCCGATTTTTATTGCCTCTCCGAAAGGCTTACCCATAGCAGACATCATATTTTGAAAGTAGTCTGCTTCCTGGGCCTGCAGGAAAACAGTGACCATCTCCACCTCATCCAATGGAGGTTTCACTCTTGACGCCTGCTCGCGCCACTTGATCCAATGCCATCTCATCCTGCTCTGGGGCCTTGGGGGTCTTGTCCTGCCCCGGCGTAAGCTCATATGGTGGCTGAGAGTAGGTGTATTGAGGATAATGAGGAGGGTCAGCTTGGAAGACAGGATTCTGGAATGTGAAGACCGAGGGGTCAGAAGCATGCTTTGGTAGTGATGGTTGTGTTGTTGTGGAAGATGGTGGAGCCGTGAAGATGTTGGGAGCAACTCCAGACGGGAACACCTGGGGATGAGCCTCAGAGGGTATTCCGAAGAAGTTAGCAGTCATAGTAGGTTGCCCCAAAGGAATATTTGGGCGGCTGATGGGGACAATGGTAGCCCCTTCCAGATCTAGGGAATAACTCCGGGAATCCGGTGATAGTTCTTGGAGTTCTTTTCCGTTGTTCCAAGCATCCCACATTTCCATCAATCGTAGGCACATGATCCGATTTTCTTCAGCTGTAAGGGATTCAGAGGACGGGACCCCCGAGATGGGGTTGTCTTCGGGTATGGGGATTGCAGGCAGAGTCATTTCAGATGACATCTCTGTATTTCCTTTGTATCTGGTGAAGTATCGATGTGAGGCCAGCTTACCACAAACCAACCACTATTTCTAAAAAGCTCAGCTGGAATGACAGCAACAACGGTTAGTATGAAACAAATAACAGATAGGTAACCGCACATTGGAGTGTGGTGCACCTATACAATTATATGAATATCTACATGTTTGCTTCGGTTGCATGAATCATCCCGGCTTTTCCTCTTATTCATTTTCTCTTTTCTTTCTCTTTTTATTTTATTTTCTCTCACTTTCTTTTCCTTCTTTTCCATTTTCTGCCTTTTCTTTTCTTGGCCATGGTTTTTTCTCTCAATGCCTTATTTTCTTCCTTTGTGTTTCTTTTTCTTGTTTTCCTTTTATTTATTTCCCTTGTATTTCTCTTTTTTCTCTTTTTCCTAGGATTACGGTCGAATCTTATGTAGATTGGCTACGTATAATGGCCCCGCATGAATCAGACCAAGCGTAGTTCTTGCAAATAAGGTAAATACACTAACTCTTTTTTTTGACATTTTGAAAGAAATGCTTTAAAAGGAAAAAGGGAAATATTTTTTTTTGATTTTTGATTTTTGATTTTGATTTTTGTTTTTGTTTGTTTCAAAGAAAGACTTCTAAAAATTCCTTTTCTTTTTATTGGAACTTTGGGAATTTTAGAAGTAAAAAGAAATATTTTTGTTTGAATTTTCATTTCTTTTTTCTTTTTCTAATGCGAAAGAAAAAATATTTTTTTTTGTTGGATTATGAAAGTTGCCTCTTAATTTTCGAAAGAGGGACTTTTACAAAAATATTTTGGATTTTTGAGCAAAAATATTTTTCGGACTCGATTTTTTAAAATTTGTATATATTTTTTATTTATAATAGAAAGACATCTAATGAATATTTTAATAATTTATTTTGGACCTAAAAGGAAAAAGTGGCTATTTGAAGAAAAAAATGGCTATTTAATGACTCGTTTTGACCTAAAAGAAAAAGTGGCTATTTTTCAAAAAATTTTATTTAAGGAAACAAAGACTCGGTTTTGCAGATACGACCTTTTAGCATTTCTAGGAGGAAGATTTTAAGGTTGTGCCAGCAAACCATTAAAAAATGACTTAGGGTGGTTGTTCTTGCAAAAACAGCCTTCCGGCGCCTTTTTGGGGACACTCGGCTTATTTTAAACAAGAATGGCATCACCCGACTTATTTATGACAAAAATTAAAAATTAAATATTTTTTTTGGTTATTTTTTGCAAAAGGGAGGTTGGACCCGATGAAGATTGCCTACGTATCTCACATCCGGTGAGTATCAAACCAGCGTAGTTCGGGGAGACTAGCCAAAATCAAAACTATTTTTGAACAACAATTTTCTTTCTATTTTCAAATATTTTTCTCTTTTTCATTCTTTTTTTATTTTCGAAAATCCGGCAGCATTTCGGTACTATTTGGGCGTTGGGTTTAAACAAATGGTCACCTTCACTTAGTCCTAACACTGCTTACTTTTCTCAATTTTCACTCATTTAGACAAGCTGGTCAACATGCAAAGCCGAGCAAATAAATGCGCAAGTAGCACGTAAGATGCATCAGGATGGCCAATTCATTTCAGGTCACCTGTCCTAGACGGACCCAACCCCTGTGTTAAGTCCCCTAAGTCAAATGCACATGATGCAAACAAGCGTCCTACTAGGGATCCGACATGAGTTTTTGTTCTTCTAAGTTTAAACCCTAGGTTTATTGGTCTAGACCTGGCTTACCCGAGCGGACAACTCGAGCCGAGGGGGAGGCAGCGTACCAGGGATACAGAAGCTTCGCCAGCTTAGCAACTTATCCAAACCTTGTTCTAAATTGGGAAAGACCCTAAACAGAAGAGAAGCTACACGAAGTGCACCCTTCTCCATGATGTAGAAGACTCAGAAAGAGGAAGGGATTCGCGACACTTTATATATACAATTTCAACAAATATCAAAGCGGTAAAACATTTAGCACATATAGCATGGAACATGTAGAAAAATCAGATAAAGCCAAATATAACAGTTATACTAAGCTCGAATTCTTGAACCCTGAACCGGAATTCTGGGTCTGTGTCCCCAACAGAGTCGCTAGAGCTGTTACACCTCCTTTTTTACACGCCTACGCCGGAGGATAGTGTATAGGGGAGTTTTTCAAATTTAAGTGACATTATTCGAAATAGGATTATTTATTTATTTTTAAGAGTCGCCACTTGGGATAAGATTGGCTTTTGGTGTCCCAAGTCACCAGTTTAACTTAAATCCCAAATCGAGGAAAATTTCGACTTCCCAATTAGAGTCTGCAAACCAGAAATTCTGTGTAAGGAATTTTGTTGACCCGAGGGAAGGTGTTAGGCACTCCGGATCCCGTGGTTCTAGCACGGTCGCTTAAATTATTATAAATGACTAAAAATCTAATTTTTTATACATGTCATCCTATAATGCAATTTTAGAATTATTTACAGCTTTTAGTTAAAGATATTTAAGAAAGTGAACGTCGTTTAAAAACATATTTTTGGATCACGTCACATGAAATGCACCCGGATCCTCGACACATTCTTATTCAACGTTTTTGGATTTGGATTTGGGTTGAATGAAATGCATACCCGTATTTAAGAAGGCATAATTATTTAAAGCGCGCCTAAAGTGACTAACGGATTATTATCTTTGCGGAGGGCAGTGAAATTCGCTAAACGGCACGCCCCGAATTCTAAGTATTTTTTTTAATTAAGCAATTAATGAGGGCCCCGCAATTTGTATATTTTTGTTTGGCGAGGCTCACCTCACTTTTATTATTTAAAGGCCAACCTAAAGCAAACTAAGATTTTTCTATTTATTATTTGTCTCTAAAAGGGCCCAATTAGTTTGCATTTATAAATTCGGGCCTCAAGTTCAAGTCCGAATTCAAACAAAAGCGGGGACCCTTTTAGTTTGAATCCGCTACCTAACTCGAAAACCTAAATTTATATTGCGAATTAATTCCCGTGTTCCTATGTAATTTTGAAGGGTTTTTGATTTATAACAATTTTTGGCCTTAGAAACTCACGTTCGCCCAAGACCAGGCCTGTTTGATGAGAGACAGAAGTGGGCTCATCATGAGCCCAAATATGATTCCAACCATATGACCAGATTCACACAAAGAACACTAAATGACAATAGTAAGTATCCAAATCTGGTTCGTTATTAACATCCGTGATTCTACTTTTGAAGGGTTAAAAATAAGGCAACAATTGAAACGTTTCCTAAATCATTCATTAACATGAAACTCATACTCGATTGACAAGATGCATTCATGGCACTAATTAAAACTAAGTAAACAACTAATTTTTAACTAAAACAATTCTGCTTAGGCAATTCACATTATCGTTGGCCGAAATACAGGAACTCTAGACCATTCGCTAACAGTCCTATAAACCAAAGTTAATTTATATAATCGGTCCTATAAACCAAAGCTGATTTATATAATCAGTCCTATAAACCAAAGCTGATCTATATTAGACAACTGCACATCAATGAATATCTAACTATGGACATGCGACAACAGGGACTTAAACATCCATTGTCCACTTAATTACTATATTTAGACACACAATGAGGTTCAACACAACCCTAGATAGTTGAACTAGTACTGAAAATCCATTAATAATCTATTAACAATCCATGTTCTCATCAATACAACTGAAATAATGGTTCAAATGAATCAGTAACACGAAGGTCTAAAACTAGGCATTAACAGTAACATTCAGGTGCAAGCATGTATTCCTTAATCATTTATACTTCAAACTTGTGGTCTACAGGTGAAGGCAATCTCCAGCATCACTTGAGCATGAGAAAATACCTGGATTGCAATGAAATAAAGGAGAAGAGGAGGGTCAATAGCAAGTTGAGCAGTTAGCAGAGCAAGTATCAAGGCACATCAACAATTTTGACCCAGGAAATGGTCTCAAATGGTTCAGTATATGTTTCACACCAAATCAGATACAAAAACCAACCCAAAACAGCTTGATTAACACTAAATTGGCTCGAAAATGCACCAGAATGCTTCTGAAAATTTCAGCAGACCACAACTCAACCAGAAACCAGCTAAATCAACCTAATGAACCCTTAGAAAAACTTCAGCAATTAGAAGAAATGCAATGTAACAGTTTGTTTTTTGATTTTTTGAAAATTTCTATTGCTTTTGGATTTTTTTGGGCAGGAATTCAGATCTAAGAAAAGATTTCTACTGCTATAACATTTCAGATCTGAACCTCTTTAGTTTGAGATTCAAATTTGAAGTTCAAACTTGAAGAAGTAGATTTTTTTTAGGGGAATTTGAGGCTGGAAGGAATTTTGGGAATTTTCAGACTTCTAAACTTATAATGCAAGGCACTAGGGATACCTTTTACAGGCAAGAAATGAGGCTGAATGTTCTGGAAGGGTTTTCCTATTTTCCACCCTTTTTTATTTTAGAAATTGGTTATTGGACCTTAATTTTATGACTTGTTACCCAAGTTACTGCATTAAAAATGCAGAAACTTACACTAAGGTCCCCTGCTAGAAGGCCCTAGGGTGTTCTTCTACCTATGAAATTCCTATACTACCCTTGTTTGGGTTTTGAAATTACTGATTCTTAACAAAACAAACCTTTTAGATGCCTAAACTACCCTTACTCCCCCCTTAAAATTACTAAACCAAACAACCCCTTTACTTGAGTTAAAAATTAACTATAGTTAATCCTAGTGAATCTAAATCAACTCTAACCAATCAACAAGTCTAATTAATTTGAAAAAAAAAATGAATTCGAAATTGAAGAACAATCAAAACTAAACTAATTAAACTAACAAACTATTAATTCAATCAAACAAAAATCAAACAGTACCCAAGACAGATTTGAAACTAAAATCTAACAGGAAACAAGGATCAAATTGCAAAGCTAATACTCATGTGTTTAAACCAAATACTACACTACTAATCAGAATCAAACTAAATGTTAGAATTAAACTAATACTTAATAATGAAACTAACCAAAACAGAATGAAACATCAAAAATTAAACTAATAAGAACCCATTACTGAAATTCGAGTCAAATTGGAACAAAAGCAAACAAATACATTGGATGAACACAGACACACATAAAAAAAAGAAATTAATAAACTCACTATTTTTGGCTTTAATGTATTAACTCGAAATTGGCCCGAGGTGACTTGGCTTGAGATTGCTTGACCAATATTAGTGTTTAACCATGTGTTTTCCATGAGAAAATACACGGATAAACCTTATAATGGTCAAGCCATTAACAGAAACCATAACTCACAATACTAGGGTTTTGAGCCGGCCTTCAACCCAAAATTCGAAGATTTCCAGGATGATTTGAGGGTTATGGGCTACGGATTCGTAAAGAGGAGGGTGAGGAGAACACATGGTGTTAATTTGGTGGATTTTGGAGCAAGTAAGGTTTTAAGCCGGCATTTCGATCTAAGATTTGAGAAGATCGGCTAGGATTTGGGACAAAGTAAGGGTGGATTCGGGGAGAGGGGAGTAAGGAGAAGAACTGGTGAAAATTTGAGGCGATTTGGACGTTGGCCGCCGCCGCCGGCGTTAGGGCGGAGGGTGGTAGTGTTATATCGGCGTTACAGGGAAGGGGTACGAGGAGGGTGAGATATGTCTAGGGTTTGGATATAATTGTTTGGACAGTTTTATGTAAAATGAAACTTAATTGTGGGCCGTTGGATTGAAGGAGACCGATGGCCAAGATGATGCACCCTGAAACGACGTAGTTTTGATTATGGGGGCTAGGTCGGGTTAATGGTATTGGGCCTGGAATTTGGTCCAATTTTTGAAGGGTTATTTGGGCTAAGACTGGATTTTTGGCCCAAAATTTGGTCTTTTATCAAGACCGTGCCCTTTTTAATTCTCTCTCTTTTTTTTAATCCTTTTTGTATTTATTTTGTATTTTACTTATTTTTTTTGCATTTTCTGATTTCATTATGTAAAATATAAGACTCAAATAAAATCTAAGATGATACTAATTAACTAGTTCCTAATTTAAGAGGAACTAAATAAAAAATGTAAAATGTAAAATTTGAAATTGTAAAAAGACTATTTTTGTTGTTTTTCTCTTATTTTAGTAATGTTAATTGACTTAAATATAACATCGAATTCTGAATGCAAATATACTATTTTTTTATTTTTGTGAATTATGGCAACTAAAATGCACACAAAAATGCAAACAAGGCACAAAATCATGCAATTAATTCAAATAATAAAGAAAATCCTAATTCTAAAGAATTTATAGGAGTAATTTAAGCGTGGCAAAAATCACGTGCTCACAATATCAATTAAACACTTATCAATACCCAGATGAGGTATATTTACCTCGAGAAACTAGACATGTCCCTTGTCATAGCTTCAAGAAAGCTCAGGTCAGAGTTCTAGTGCCATCTAATTTCGGTCGTCGCCACATCCCCTTTAAGGAGCATACTGCAAAAACTCGAGCTGTCGGAGAGGCTGGACAAATGGGCCATCGAGTTAAATGAGCATGATATCACTTACTAGCCTCACACATCGATAAAATCACAAGTGCTCGCCGAATTTGTCACAGTCTTCAGTGCCAAGGAGATGCCCGAGGCTGAGAAGGAAGACACTCAAGCTTCTCACCTAACGCAGGACCTCTGGGTCTTGCACACTGATGCTACGTCTAACACATGTGGGTCCAATTGGGACTCGTGCTTGAAGTCCCCACTGGCGAAGTCATTTGCCAATTTATAAGATGTCCGGATATGACTAACAATGAGGCCTAATATGAGGCTGTGATTGCAGGACTAAGGCTAGCACTCAAATATAAGGCGAGGCGCCTACCACTGCAATAACTTGCCAGGAACCAAGCAAGGGGGACTTTCCAGATCAAAGAACAAAGGTTGCAGAAGTACTAGACTGAGATATGTAAATTAGTGCCCAAATTTGATGAATGCATACTCGACCAGATCCCATGAACTCAGAACATCAAGGAAGACAACCTTGCAAAATTAGCCACCATAACAAAAAACATACTCATAGGGACACGAGCGTGGTGCATCTCCTTAACACAACACTACACCATGTCGAGGTAAAATTAGTGAACTTAACCTAGGACTGACACAATTGTATTATAAACTATTTTGCATAATTGTACCCTCCTATATGATAAAAAGGAATCCATAAAGATGAGAATGCAAGCAACAGGATAAAACATCCTTCACGACGAGTTGTATAAGAGAACGTATAGCAGCCCCTTAGCAAAATGCTTGGGCCCAAATCAAACTTAATGTGTACTCGAGGAAGTTCCCGAAGGACATTGTGGCAGTTATTCTGGTGAATGAGCACTGGTCAGGTGCCTCATACGGGTGCGATACCATTGGCCCGCCATGAAAAAAGACACCCTGGAATTCGTAAAGAAATGCGAATAGTGCCAGAAATTTGCTCCAATAATCCACTAAGCTAGCGAACACCTCCATTCCGTCACCTCCCCGTGTCCGTTCATTAAGTGGGGAATGGACATCATGGGACCGTTAACACCAGGACGAGGTAAAGTTAAATTTCTTTTAGTTTTAACTAACTACTTCTCTAAATGGGTGAAAGCATGTGCAATCGCTCAAATTTGCGAGCAAGAGGCAGTCACCTTCATATGGAAGAACATCATCTACCAATTTGGCCTGCAAAAAGAAATAACCTACAACAATGGACCCCAGTTCAAAGGACGAAAAACCATCGAGTTTTTCAAAAAATGGCACATTAAAAGGATATTCTCAACCTCTTACCTCCCATACGGCAAAGGACAAGTTGAGTCCTCCAATAAATCAATCTTGAACTTTATGAAGAAGAGAATCGAAGATACCAAGGGAGTGTAGCCGGAGATACTCCCATGAGTATTGTGGGCACACAAGATGACCCCAAAAACAAGCACAGGAGAAACACCTTACTCCATAGTCTATGGGGTGGAAGCAGTCATTCTGGTTATAGTAAAATAACATAGCTTGAGGTACACCAACGAGAGCAAAAACGACAATGACCAGAGAAAAATACAAGACCTTGATGAGATCAAAGAGGGAAGAGACATGGCGTACATAAGACTGGTCTCATAGAAACAACAAGTAGAACGCTACTACAACCAAAAAGCCAAGGTACAGTTACTCAAGATTGAGGACTAAGTGCTCAAATACAAGACCCAAGCAGCAAGAGATCCCTGACAAGGCAAATTGAGAGCCTATTGGGATAGACCATGCAAAATCATAGGTAAGGCAGACATAGGTTCATTTCAACTAGAGACATCCGAAGGGAAGCTCCTAGCAAATAATTGGAATGTCAACCACCTCAAATACTTAAACTTCTGAGAAACAAAGAGTGCCCCATAAGTTGTACTTTTTTTCACTCACTTGAGTTTTGTCCCAACAGGGTTTTCTCAAGGTGATTTTTAACGAGGTGACAAACGGGACACTTTCACGTTGAGATGCGTGAGGAAGGATAAAATCATTGCTCGACTCCTTAAGAATCTCTCAGTTGAACAATTAAGGGACTAGATATACTGGAATTGGGACTGGAACGCCAGCTAGCACCAAAAACTTGTATTTTTCTCCAGAAAATACCTTGAGATGAAATGATGTAATTGATGCAATGATGTTGAAATAAATGAGATACCTGTTTATTGAATATTCTCCTAAATCTCTTAACTAAAAGGTATATTCGACCAGCTCGAACAACACCTATCGGCCCTTGGCCACTATCTAACAAAAAGGTATGTTTGACCAGCTCGAACAACACCTATTGGACCTTGGCCACAATCTAATAAAAAGGTATGTTCAACCAGCTCGAACGATCCCTATCGGCCCTAGGCCACGACCTAACGAAAAGGTATGTTCGACCAACTTGGAAAACAACTATCGTCCCTTGGCCATAATTTAATGAAAAGGTATTTCGACTATCTCGAACAACACATATTGGCCCTTGGCCATGATCTAATGAAGAGGTATGTTCGACCAGCTCGAACAACACATATCGTCCCTTGGCCACGACTTAACAAAATGTATGTTTGACCAGCTCAAACAACACTTATCAGTCTTTGGTTACGATTTAACAAAAAGGTATGCTCGAACAGCTCAAACAACACCTATTGGCACTTGGCCACGATACAACCAAAAGGTGCATTTGACCAGCTCGAACAATACCTATCGGCTATTGGCCATGATACAACTAAAAGGTATGTTTGACCTACTCGAATAATACTTCCTTGGACACATCTCAACTAAGAGGCATGTTCGACTAAGCTCGGACAAAACTCCTCGGCCCCAGGACTCGCTTTAACTAAAAAGACTGGCATTCAACAAAATTCAAACTAAACTTTTGCGGCACATGGCCACTCGACCCCATGAATACTGCAACCCAGAAGATAACTATAAAACAAGGAAGTATATAAATTAAATGCACAAGTACATAAATGAAACATGCAACGATAAGGAAGGTGCATATAAAACAAAAACCAACTTTGATATTTAGATACAGAATCTTTAAACAGGCGTATGAAGACGCCAGCAAAAAGAAAACAATAATACAAGGAATTAAACAAAAATAAAGGTAGAATATCTAGTGGCCATTACCACCCTAGTCTCCGCCATCCTCTCCATTTTCTCCTCGATCGTAAGCGGAATCCCACCAGGCGACAAACGGAATATTTTCAAGTTGGGGTACGCGAGGACGAATACATTCATTGCCCGACACCTCAAGAATCTCCAAGTTGAACAATAAAGGGACTAGATATACTGGGATTGGCACTGGAACGCTAGCTAGCACCCAAAACATGTAATTTTTCTCTAGAAAATACCTCGAGGAGAAATGATGTAATTGTAATGATGTTGAAATGATTGAGATACCCGTTTATTGAAACTGTTCTTCTAAATCTCCTAACCAAAAGGTATGTTCGACTAGCTCGAACAACACTTATTGGCCCTTGGCCACAACTTAACGAAAAGGTATGTTCGAACAACTCGAACAACACCTACTGACCCTTGGCCACGATCTAACAAAGATATTCGACCAGCTCAAACAATATCTATTGCCCCTTGGCCACGATCTAACAAAAAGGTATGTTCGACCAGCTTGAACAATCCCTATCGGCTCTAGGACACGACCTAACATAATGGTATATTCGACCAACTCAAAAAGACACTTATCTACCCTTGGTCATGATCAAATGAAAAGGTATGTTCGACCATATCGAACAACACATATTGACCCTTGGCCACGATCTAACAAAAATGTATGTTTGACCGGATCGAACAACACTTATTGGCCCTTGGCCACAACTTAAAAAAAGGTTTGTTCGACCAGCTCGAGCAACACCTATCGGCCTTTGGCCACGATCTAACAAAAAGGTATGTTTGACCAGCTCAAACAATCCCTATGGCTCTAGGCCACAACCTAAAGAAAAGATATATTCGACCAACTCGAAAAAACACCTATTGACCCTTGGCCATGATCTAATGAAAAGGTACATTCGATTAGCTCAAACAATACCTATCAGCCATTGGCCACGATACAACTAAAAGGTATGTTTGACTAGCTCGAATAACACTTGTTGGCCCTTGGGCACATTTCAACTAAGAGGCATGTTCGACTAAGCTCGGACAAAACTCATCGCCCCCCAGACTCGCTTTAACTAAAAAGGTGGGCATTCAACTAAATTCAAACAAAAATTATACGGCTCATGGCCAATCAACCCCACTACTAGTGTAACCTAGAAGATAGATATGAAATAAAGAAGAACAAAAATGAAATACACAAGTATAGAAATGAAACATGGAAAGATAAAGAAGGTGCATATAAAGCAAAAACCAACTTTGATATTTAGATAAAGAGTCTTTAAACGGACGTACGTAGACGCCAACAAAAAGAAAAGAATAATACAAGGAATTAAACAAAAATAAAGACAGAATATCTGGTGGCCATTACCACCCAAGTCTCCTCCATCCTCTCCATCTTCACCTCGGTCGTAAGCGGAGTCGCACCAAGCAGTCTTCGAGATGGTTGAAGCCTCCTTTATCTTTATTCTCGGCATCAGACTAAGATGTGTCGGGATCATAGTCGAAGGCCAAACAAGCTTTACGAGACTTAGCTTGAGCCTCTGATAAGTGGGGATTTTGACTTCTTATTAGTACCTTTTAGCTTTTGTTTTAGTCCGAAAGTATTGAATTGTTTTCCGAAACTAATAAAATTTTGAAAATTGTAGGAATGCTAAAATTTTGATTTCCCATGAAAAATTCTACTAAAAAGGGAGTGTTATGAATAATAAGTTAATAAAGGTCTCATAAGCAAAGATGCGTGGTCCGCAGAAGAAATTATGGACGACAGAATTCCATCCGCGGTCGCAAAACAATAAGCGAAACCCAATAGGATTTTCAGCAATACACAGACCACACATGAATTGTGCGGCCATAGAATTAGGCTTTCACTAACAAAGATTCAATGTTATGAGAATATGCAAAAGACCAAGTCCTGAAGCCCTTATGAAGTGCGGACCGCATAAGTTGCCTAGTGACCGTAGTCCAGAAATGTGCGGCCATAGAATTCACCTTCCTGCGAGTTGACTTGAGCTTATATTAGTTGTTTTGTTTGATACCCGTTGGACTTGAGAATTCCAAATTGGGAAAAATCACTCTCTGAGTTATTGAGTGGGTAATGCATAGTTGAAAGCTATAATAAACCCCAATCAGCAAAACAAACATTAACGTCTTTATCCCATTAGGCAAACACCTACGTTATGGTTACATCCCTAGGCCTTTAAACTATTTGGAAATACCTTTAAAACATTCATCTCTAGTCTATTTTCTTTAGCTCGCATTCATTAAAGTAACAATAGAAGTAGAAAAAAACTCTGTTGTGGAAGTGCAATCTTAGATAATCCATTTGCTTGCTTTAAATATGTTCCCTAGCACCTCTTATAACTCCAATGGATTCGACCCTCACTAATAGTTGGGTAATTATTATCGCATGTGACTGTATCATATCTATTATTGAGATGTGTTATAGATGACATCAGCTGCCTCCAAAGTTGTTTCAAAGAAGAAGCCTGGTTGACCCAATTCACAAACCACCACTATTCGAGCCTCGACGAGGATCCACTCCTCGTATCACTCTCGAGGGAGGGACACAAACTGAGAGGTAGAAGAAGTGGAGGCTTATTCAAGCAGTTTGGCATTCTCACCCACATAAAAACTTGCTCAAGAAGATCAATGTTTTCTTTCTCCAACTCACCTATCCTCTAGTCGAGTCTGGCTTCCTTAGCTTCGACCGTCAATCGAACATTGTTCCTGTCAGTATAAAGACCTCTATTTGCCAAAAATAAAAGAGCATCCCTTTTTTGAGTCTCCATCAGAGAAGAATCTACCTCATCGAACCGTTGTTGCTTACCAACTACCTCTCCCCTAAGCTCATCTATTTCGAACTGGTTGTCATTCAACTAACCTTGCAGTTAATCAACTCGGATCTAGAGATCATGATACTGGTCTGTGAATCCCCTATTCAATTCATATTCCATCTTTTTTCTCTTCAATTCCCCCTCGAGAGCGCTAAACCGCTCCATAGATGCAAGCAACTCTTTATCTTTCTTCCTCAGCTCTTCCCTCAGGGCATGCGCGTCACCCCTCTCGCGGAGCTGCCTCTCAGCCTTCCAATGCTTCCCGCGAAACTCCTCATATTTTTTTCATAATTTCTGATTTATCCCTTTTAACGTTTTCTCTCTCTACAGGATCTCGATCTCCAAGATAACGGTCTTCAAACAAAAGAAAAGAAAAGTAAGTAAAAGTAAGAATTGGTAGCAAACTATAGCAAAGAAGAGAAAATGAGAAAAGAAGAAAGAGATTTACCTTAAGAGAGAGAGAGAGAGACCAATGATGCTCCTGGATAGGGTGTTATCACTCAGCCCCCGAGAGTCTCATGCACAGTATCAAAATGGAGGGGACCAAAGGCATGAATCACGTCCTCAGTATCATTTGTAAATCATGATTCACTAGAATCGTGATGGTCCTGTATTCCCAATCTACCATAACTTCAACGTTAATGGTCCCACTATCGACCATCTTAAAATATTCAAGGTCGATGTCAGAGTCAGACTAATCGCTGAAAAGTTTAGCCCGCTCATGTGACGACCCGGCCCGTCGTCTCGTGAGTTACTACCCCGTTCTTCCCATTTTCTGCTTCCTTATGTTTCATTATCGGTATTGGGTGCGTTAGAATTTAATTGGAGTGATTTTATTAAGAAATGAGACACTTAGTCTCTTTTAAGAAGACTTAAGTTGGAAAAAGTCAACTGGATGCTGACTTATGATTTAGAGGGCTCGGAATTGAATTCCGATGATTCGATTAGCTCCGGGTGATAATTTAAGTCTTAGGAGCGGAATCGGAAGTAATTTTGGAGGTCCGGTGAAGAAGTTAGCCTATTTTGGCGAAGTTAGTATTTTGGCGATTTTCGGTTGATAGGTGATATTTTGATCCGGGAGTCGGAATGGAATTCCGAGAGTTTTAGTAGCTTCGTTAGGTAATTTGGGACTTGTGCGCAAAATTTCAGTTGATTCAGAGGTGTTTAGGTCGGGTGTTTGATTGAATACAAGTTTTGGAAGTTTTAGTTTAACTTAAGCTTTGATTTGATGAAATTTGTTGATTTTGATGTTAACGATAGTGTTTTGATGGTTCGAGCAAGTTTGAATGAGGTATTAAAACATATCTGTAATTTTGGTTGAGGTCCTGGGGGCCTCGGGTGTGTTTCGGATGTCCAACGGGTCATTTTTGGAAGATTTTTGTTGTTTTGAGCATAAACATGTAATGATCCAAAGGTCCATTTTTAGTTCTAGAGATTGAAATTTGATTTCGAGACTTCCACAATTTTGACAATGAATTATAGAACTGATCTGGAAAGTTTGGTCTAATTTCATCAAGTCGCGATTGGGTTTTTGACACGAAACATGAGTTAATTGTTTAACGAGCGAAATGTGTATTGAACTGAGTAAATGAGGTGTGAATCGAGTTTCGATTGAAGGGTTGTGTTATTATTATTATTTTTGACTCATAGGAACAAGAATCATTGAATTCGGAGCTCGTATGAAGGAGTTAGAGCCTTTTTAGTGAAAAGAAAAGCTGCTGCAATTTTCTGGGCAATTTCTGCATTTTTCGTATGTATGAACAGTGATCGCACTTGCGTGAACAGTACCCGTGTACAGTACCCGTATACAGTATCCATGAACAGTTCCCGTAAATAGTACCATGAACAGTGGCCATGCCAGTAACTGTGAATAGCACCCGTGAACAGTGTAGGGTGAACAGTACCCGCACGCGTGAATAGTGCCCCGAAAATTTCTGGGCAGATAAAGGACGAGCACACTATTTTTTCCCCTTTTTTTTGAGTTTCAAACTCAAATTTTGAGCGAGAGATCACGAGAAAACTTGGGGTAAGTGTTCTTGACTCTCTTGTGATTATATTCCATGAATAAACCTTCATTTTTGACTTTAGATTATTGATATTTGAAGAGAAATGGAGGAATTTTTTAAAATTCCATAAAGTTGAATTTTTAAGATTTGAAAGCCAATCCAATGTCGGATTTTGGTAAAATTTATATGGTTGGACTCGTGGTTGGATGGGGGTTCATATTTCGTAATTTTTGACGGGTTATGAGATGTGGGCCCCACGGATGAATTTTAGTGCAATTTCGGATTTTTTTTGGAAAATGTAGAATTTCATATGGAATTAATTCCAATAATTAGTATTGACTGAATTGAATTAACTGTGGCTAGATTTGGATCGATTGGAGGCCGATTCGAGGGGAAAAGGCATTGCAGAGTAGGATTTTGCTCGGATTGAGGTGAATAATGATTTTAAATGATGTCCTGAGAGTTTGAAACCCCGGATTGCACAACGTAGTGCTATGTTGAGGTGAGACACGCGTTGTATGACGAGCGCGAGGTCATTTACTATTAGGTATTGTGACTTGGTCCATCCCGGTTAATATTTTACCGCGTATTTGACAAGGACTTGTTGTTTTTCACCATGATTTAGGCTTATTGCCATACTTAGGCTTCGTGCCAATTATTTGAAATCTTTTGTGAATTTCCATCACTATTTTCCTCACTAATTGAAATATTATTTGAACTTAGTCCAATTGAATTATACTATTTCATGAACTCAGCTACATTTATACTCAACTCGAGATTTAAATGATATTTATAATGTTGTTTGAGCCGAGCATCATTGTTTTACTGATGCCCAAAGGGCTTATGATTATTTTCTGGACGGATTCAGACCGAGGGCCATATGTGAGGTTATGTTGAGTGATGTGAGGGGGCTTTCAGTCCTCGAGTGTGATGTGTGAAGGCTTTAAGGCCTTATGATATAGCGTTTGGGCTGTAGAAGCCCCTCCAGAGTTTGTACACACCCCCGGTGAGCGCAGGATACCCAGGTGAGTTGGAAGTGGGCCCGAGAGGCCGATGTTGTGTTTTGTGAGTTGGGAGTGGGCCCAAGAGGCCGATGTTGTGTTTTGGTGAGTTGGGAGTGAGCCCGTGGGGCTGATACTATGCTGAGAGTTTGATATTAAGCCCGAGGGGCAAGTTTCTGATTATTCTTTACTTGTTGAAATTAATTGTCTTCACTGTTTTAAAAGAAAATTATCTGATACTCCACGGATTTATTGTATAATTGATTTTACTCCTTGAGATAGCGTTATTTGTGCCTTTAAGAGATTTCATGCTTTCAGTCATTATTTATTTTTATTACTCACTGAGTTGGAGTACTCACTTTACTCCCTGCACCTTGTGTGCAGATGCAGGTAATTGTTCACCCGGTAGTGGGTTTTGAGCTGATTGGAGATTTTGCCATCGTAGCTAAGCAAGGTGACCGTCAGCGTTCGCGGCACCGTATCTCTTCCTTTGATTCTAAATTCCATTATGTATATTACTGGTGTTATAATAGTGTTTAGATTCTTTAGATGCTCGTGACTTGTGACACCCCGATTTCGGGCTGAGTTGGGTTGGTTCCCTGTTTTATCATTTCCTTCCGCATTTATGACAATGTACACTATGGTTTGACTTATTAGTGTTAAGTAA
>MU752244.1:111059-132839 GCA_026770625.1 Nicotiana glauca | reverse complement strand
GGGCTGAGTTGGGCTGGTTCCCTGTTTTATCATTTCCTTCCGCATTTATGACAATGTACACTATGGTTTGACTTAATAGTGTTAAGTAACTGTTAAAAGAGGTATTGTTAATTTGTTGGCTGGCCTTGTCTTCACGAGAGGCTCCATCACGACCGGGTTGGGATTTTGGGTCGTGACAACTCATCATCTTGCTCGACGGACATCTTGTATTTCCCCCTATCACAAGGAGAAGCCTCCCAAGACGACCTAGAAGATGAGGTCTCCCCGTGCCCAGGACATGCAGAACTGTCATTAAAAGAATGCACAATAACTTCCTCCTATTCAAGTGCTAATGGATCAATAACCCCAATCTCTTGCAACCTAGGTACCTCAGAGGCTACCCCAATGCCTCCTTCGATCAATATTGTCACGGTCTCTTGCACTGTGATCTCATCCTCAAATAAGTCGATTGCTTGGGGAACATCGACTCCGAAATCATTGGTCTTCCTCTTGCGGGGCCTCAAGTAAGGGCCATATGGTGAAACCTCCTCGTCCTCAACATGGGGTGGGTCCAATGAATGGACGAGTGCATCAGTCAAGACGTATGCGAGGGTGGAGGAAGCAACAACCCTCATTCTCCTAAATTAAGGTATTGGCTCCGTGTTACTTTTAGCAACGTCCTTGATAGAACCTAGAACATAGCACAAAAATAAGCACATCAAAATAAACACATAAAAATGATATCCCGTCTAAAGACAACATACCAACGTTAGCTTTCAAAGGAAGGTCCGGTTTTAATTTCTTCCAGAAGCTCGACCAATCTTGAATCCTACATCATAGGGAAGGACCCGCATAGCCCAATCAGCAAGGTGCATCACCAACTAAAGAGGCTGAGCAATAGCTGCAAAACGAGAAGGATTAGCTTATGAGCTCGACCATGACACGACGACATGAAAGGGAAAAGGAGAGTAGAATACTTACGAGTACAAATCCAAGCTCCAAGAAAATATAAGACATTGGCCACGATGACCTTGTTCTTGATAAAAACGTTGTCAAGCCAGAACTACTGACTACCCTTGTCATTCGTCCTAATGAACATGGACTTGCTTCTGTGATGCTGAATGTTCAACAGCATGCCCCGATAGAATTATCTATGAATAGGGGCACCAAGTGACGTAGTGCGATCTCGATATTAGCCAGCTCGACAAAGTTGGACAACATCTTGATCACCTTGTAGACTAAGGGCGCGAGCTGAGCCAGCTAGATCAGGTAATAACGACAAAATTTCTCCACCAAAAGGGGAAGAGGAAATGAAGACCATAGTGAAAAGGTAGGCAAAGAGAGCACATTACCCTGGCGATGAGTGTACACTTCATCATCGCCGACGGGTACGAGCTCTACCCGAGTAGGAAGGCCATATTAAGCCTTGAATTATGTTAAATGTTTCGCCGTCATGGAGGATCGAAAAGCCTCAGCCACCACCTCTGATTGTTGTAGCAAATCCAATTTTATGTCGGGGTTACGAGGAATAATTTCTTCCACTGATAGAAGATCCTCTGCTTCAACGATGGAGATAGTGTCTCAAAGAGTACAAAGCAACCAAAACAAGAGTGGAGACCTTTTCGGACAAGAAATAGAAGCTACTCCTAGTAAGTTTCATGTTTTAGGTGTGAAACTTTGAAATCAATTAAAGTGCACTGATTCTTGTAGAATCGATTGTTTGACGGGTATAAATTGAACACTGACCTATGTATTGCCTCGAGGAAGTTTGGGGTGAGTTGATAAAAACCTTTACTAAAGTGGTTTAACTCACAAAACCATGTATACAAGGTGTTCGATGAATTGTTTAAAAGAGTTAATATGTACTTAACTGGATAAAGTTTAGATGATTTATTCTGATATACATGCATAATTTGTTAGATTTTTGTGTTATACTTATATGCCATTTTCATTCTGAAAATTCATGAAGAAACAAGAATCTTTAAAATGCTTTTGAATGTTTATTTCATGCTTATGCCATGCTTCACATTTAAAGATACCAGTATGAGTATGTATAGGTTGTTTCACAAAAGATTTAGACTTGAATGGTCAAGAAAGTTGAGAAGTTGATTTAGATACTAGAAAGGTCACACAGAACAACTTATTATTAAAGTATTTTTGGGAGTATCCTCTATTCTGAGAAGGGGATGGTCCACGCCGACGGTCCTAATAAAGGTGTTGACTTTCTGAAACTACTTTTGCCAAGGTAGGGAGCACATGATACGAGGGTCTCATTTTTTGAGAATTTTCCTAGCCAGACTAAAGCATGATACATGAGCGATGAGAACTATGAAACGAGTGATACCTCATGGATTGGGCCTATTCGATCATGTTGGGATCGAAACCGTGCCGATCACACATTGACTAAGACAGAAATAAGTCAGGATAGTTGGAACTCTCGAAGCATAAAGTGAAGTAATTTTTTAGATAATAAAGAAGAAGAAAGGAATTTCTTTTAGAATATTTATAAACTGTTGCTATGCAATTATTTTAGAATTGTTCTTAGAAGCTTTATTTTTGCCATGCATTTAGAATCCTTGCTTGTAGTATATATTTTATTAATTATCATTCTCTACTTTAGTGGGGTCCGTTAAGACTCACTGAGTATAGTAGATAGTACATACGTTCTCTTTTGGGAACATGCGTTGGTCTGCGGTACAACGTAGGAACCAGTTTTGCAGGTGAGAAGGCTACAAGTTAGGACTTCCCACACTGTAATTGTTATTGATGAGATCCATTTTTGTTTGTGGAGTATTCTTTTTGTCATGACCCAAATCGTAGGGTCACGACGGGAACCTGGTACCTTGCTCAACCGAGTACCAATGTAACATATATCTCTTGTCATACTATTATTGGTAACTGGGCCAACATGGCCACAACTCATAATGCATAACTATAAGTGGGAAATTACTATATCAATGAACCATCTTTCTTAAACATGAATACATATGGGTCGTCAAGGCCTCTGACATACTGTAAAAAATGAATCTCTATCTACAAAGCCTCTAAAAGTATTTGACATCAAATGGGATAGGGTACCGACCTACCCATAAGTCTGTAGCAAAATTTTGACATGATGAGTCATAGACTCGGCTGCATTCCAAATGAGGTGGAGTCTTATCGATCCTTCACTGAACGCTAACCTCGTCTACTATGAGGGCTCATCAAACTGATTTTCTATACCTGCAGGCATGAATGCAGAGTCCCAACAAAGGACATCAGTACGAATAATGTACCGAGTATGTAAGGCACATAAATAAGTATATAAAAGATATGGAAAAACATGGAGTACATGAATCAACCTGTAAGTCTGGATATCTCTGTAAATCATGAAATACTTATAGTGTCATGCATGTGCATACAAATGTGATATAGTGCATAGGAACATATGTTCATAATGTTATCAAGTCTCTGAGGGCATCCCATCATATCATCTCGACCCCTGTGGACAAAATCATCAAAGTATACCAACTGATCAGGTGGTCGTGTGTATATAATGTCGTAATATTTTCCCATATCCCATATACATATAATATACAGCTATTCGCGTATATAGCTCCAGATGGTTATGGATCAATGTACATGTATAAATGAATGCAATGCATGAGAAGTACGTCAATAAAATCTTTCAGAATGTCATAAGACCATTATGCCTTTGATTAATATCATGAAGTAAACTTTATCAACTTACGTATTTTCTAAGACCCATGAACAGAAGATGTAATAATAAGACATAGGGTAATTTAAGTACATAGGCACCTCTAATACTTCTATAAATAGAGCCATTTATGGAAGTTGTGCATTTACTCGTTTTATTTGTATCGTATAGATCATGCCAAAGGAAAAGAACGGATAACCTTAACATGCCTGGACTGATTCTCTTGACAATTCCTCTAACACACATCTTTGCGACAAAATACGTGATGTCAAGATCGGAATAGGAAAAAATGCATATGATATTTTTGAGGAAGATTACACCATACTCCCTAAGAATCACAAATCCCACGTTGCTATAATATTACTTAGTCTTCGTATGAAATGAAATGATTGAAGCAATAACATTGCTATTGTAAAATTATCCTTGCCGAACCTTTTTCTTAAGATGTGAGCAAATTCAAGAACGTTGTTATTGCAAAATTATGCTTGTTGAAGCCTTTTCTTAAGATGTAAGAAATTGTAGGACATTGCTATTGCAAAATTATGCTTGTTGAAGCCTTTCCTTAATTTTGAAGTAAAATACATCTTCACTTGTGAGTAGAGATGATATTTTAGGTCTTGGTGGTGTGGGCCCCATCTTTCAAGGCTTGGTGTCACATACCACCCTCCCCCAATTTTGCCACCTTTATTTGTGGTTTAAGAGTCACATTTTGTGACTTTGTTGGATGCCACGTTCATGGTTATCCATTCCCAACCAGTTAACCACCAATATCTTTATTAATTGTTAATCTCCAATAAAATGAATAATTACCCAACTATCCGCATAGTTAAAATTTACCTCAAATTACTTAAAATACTCTTCACTTTTAAAACACCTTATACACCTTACTATCATGGTCATGTGGTACCTTGTATGACACTACTCCATAAATACTGGGTATTATAGCTCGGACTGTATTTTATCTAAAAATGACAACCTTCAACTAAACTCATTTTCTTCAATTGGCTTACTCTTTCACCTTCACGAATTTACTTATCATTTGTTTGAAATAACATTATATTTGTAATCTCATTCCCGAGCTTGTGTCGATTAATTTACGACAAAACTTTAACATCTGAAAATGTGGGATGTAACATCTCATTTCCGAGCTTTCATCAATTTACTTATGGCATTCTTTCACGTACAAAAACATGAGGTGTAACATCATTCCCCCTTTTGGAACATTCTTCCTCGAATGTTGACTGGTGCACTTATCATTCTAATAACACATAGCTCTTGCGAATACTTTAATAGTCTCCTTTCCATTTAGGCAATTGTTCTGTGAATAAATCCAAAGGCCAGGGCATTCCCCCTTTAGGCCTCTTTCGCACACCATGGCTTGTGGATGAAATCCTTCCAATATCGTAACTATTGCTACTTTGTATCATGCAGCCTGTACGACACTGACCTTCTAAGTATGACTATGTGACACTTCTCTCTCCTTTTTCCTCCAGCTTTTAGCCAGTCTTTAGGCCTCACTTTGTAAATATATACAGATCTTGATAAAATGTCCCTCTGGACATCTATAGGTATACTGAAATTCTTCGCTCAGTACTTTGCTGAACTTACGAATATTGCTACACCTTATTTCATAGATCCATTTATCCATCCATATGAATTTACTGCTTCTAGGTAGGTCATATTATACCATGACTCTTACTTCGAGTTATCATTGCTGAGGTCTGCTACCGAACTCCAGGTTACTCTCTCGTTGCTTATCATGTATGTATAAATCTAAGTCCTTTAATACTTCCTCGTTACTGTTTATCTTACGAATGACGACCTAATATCATCTCATACTTTGTGAGTTTTGTCCATCCATTGTTGATTCACCTTTATAATGATGTAAAATTTACCACTGATAACTTAAAACTTCTTACGTAATCACTAGGGCTCACGTCTCATTGGGGAACATCTGAAATGATTAGACTGATCAACCTGGAGCAATACCATGCTTTCATAACCGTATTTCACATGTGATTATTTAATCCTGTACAATTCATGAAATTCCTTTATTTTATTCTTCAAATCATTACTCAAACGTAAGCCCAAACGTCATCCTTTATCTATTACAATTACACCCGTATTCTACTACCATGGCAGCATTCCATCTCTTCTAAATGCTACTAGTCTTAGACTCCTTTGAGTTCATTCAGGCTATACAGAACTTTCTATAACTTAGACAAACCATCAGCTCTCTTGATTTCGTGGGCTTAATCCCGAGGACTTATCCATTTTTGTCACCTTCTTACTTGCCTTTTCTTATCCTTACTCATGTCTTTCTAAAACCTTTTCGCTCTACCATACTTTAGCTTGCGACCTATACATATCCATTTATACTACTCGCAACCTCCCTTCAACTTGCTTGCACCATAGATTTCCTTATGTTATTCTGGAACATCAAGCGAAACATCATATCATTTCTAACTCTTCTTTACTCTCTTAACTAGACATCTTGGTACATGAAAACTATAGGCTGGAAGATATGCTGCCAATGACACCTCTATCATTCCTGGATACTAAATCCCAATGCTTTTAGACCTCTATCTGAATTATGGATTATTCTCAACCTTGTGCACATGAGCATCTCGTACGTTTTTCACTTGTACCTTACTTAGCTTAAAATCTCGCATCTATCTTCTATCTATTTCATAACCCATCTTCCACAGAGGTATGATTCACATCCACAACTTGAATCTCTATTAAAAATACTTGCACCTCTGGAGCATACACAATTTGGTGGGAGCTTCATGCTGACTTCTTATGAGGCTGGTATACTTTTAACTAGCTCTATCATAGAGTCGTTATAAAATATGGTTGTTGTACCATCTCTCTTGTACCTCATATATTAACATGATTCTGCAATGTTCTCAATCACGAGGTCTATTATTTTATGGATCCAATAATCAGATTCCTGATTTACTTAGTCGATGTAACTCTTTAGTTCCCCCTTCCTTCTGATCAGTTTTTATATATGCTTATGTTATCTTTCGGTCTGTGGCTCCTCATATTAGTTATTACTTTATCCTTTCATAGATGCAATGGAATATACATGATACAATCTTCTAATAATTCAATCCTTTATATATGACCTGGATGCAATTTTTTCTTTTAGTTTATACCGGATTCTTCTACGGTTGTATGATTGTCAACATATATGTATTATGGATAATACTCTGAAATCTTAAGTGAATCTAACTCTGGATCATTGATCGAATAATTCCATCTGTTCCTTCTCATCTTTCTTCAAATGTAAGCTATTACTTCTCCTGGTCGTTCCGCCATTTGTTGCATGCATACTTAGCTTATCTTATTTCCCACACATGCCAGAATTTTGTGCACTCATATGGTCTCGAATATTACTTCTATTTTAATTTCCCTCTCATTAGCCACGATAGGTGCCACTTCCTTATGGAGTGCATACAATGTTGTTGTGAGACTGTTGTTACAAGACCTTTTCCTCTTTAAGTTACTATGCTTAGGCTGAAGCTTTTTTCTTTATTTCCTTGGTTAGTCTTTCATTGTAGTACTTAGGGAGGACCCTCTAACTCTCGTAAAGCTACGAGCTTATTACATCTTATCCTTGATGGAATTTTTGAGGTTCTTCCATGCCTATAATTATCTGTAATTACTTATCTCCACGCCTTTGTGCTTGTAGGGTTGCTTCTGAACGAATATTTTGACTGTATTCCCAGTGGCACTCTCTTTTATTTTCGTAACACTCATATGGTACCTTTAACTACTCCAACTCCTATCTGAATATATCCCAAGTGTTACAATTTTATAACTACGAGGCTGAATTCATTATATTGGGTTTTACTATGTTTATCTTGCATGATCTGCTACTTTTCTGTAACCTCTTGTCTAGCCATAACTAAGCTCTTTCTTAATCAACTACTACCTACTCGTTGTCCCATTCTCATATCAATATTTCACATTATCTTTCATTGGTTATTTCCTTTGTCTTAACTTACGTATCGCACATGATCCTTACTTATCAATAACATCTCGGGCAGGAACCCTTACTTCTTCTCCTTGACATCGTGTTTGCATAATGTTCTGGAATTATAGCAAATCAGTAGGATTTAAGTAAGTGCAATCTCATCCCTTTCTTATTTTTATCGTATTTTTCCTTTACCACTCTATAGTTACTGAACCACTTAATTCTGACTTAATGCCATATCACTTCATATCCCCCCCTCTTTAGAAGAGTACTAAGAGTTGGATCTATGACGATCTACCTATAGATGTTTACCTCTTCATCTTTGATATTTTTTTCACATCAACGATGACCCTTACTCGCCTTGCGGTAATCCTTCTGTACCAAGGATAACAAGATTCTTTACTCGCGAGGGTGATACTTAATATAATTGCCACATACAATCCTTTAAGCTTAACTTTGCTCACATTGCTTACTTTAGGGAAGAATCTTCTTGAAGATCATTTTATGAATTTCTCATGAATCTTCGTTTGTTGTCCATTCTATTATCGCCGGAATGAAATTTGAAATTCTCATGATGCCAACCATTATCAAATCACTTAGTCCCTAATTCATGTTTAGTTTATCTTGTTCACCAGCCCATACTAATTTCTATTATATTGGGGTCTAACTTTTCCTCCTGGTAGTCGCGTTGGATTCACGAGCTTATTTCTCGAAATGAGGATATGACTTTATGTCCTATACTTTTTTGTTGTCTCAAGGCCTTTTACCTCTCGTATTTTCCTTTACTTGACTATTTACTCTATAATACTGTCATCTTTTTGATCTACCGTTGTCATCCATGTATCACATCTTACTCATAATGCTTCATTAACTCTCTTCTTATTTTTTGCTTACATATATTTCTGTCAATTTATTTTGGAAACTCGAACAAGTCATTCTTTTTCTTTTAGCTCCCCTTGTTCCATATACTGGCTCTTCGGGTTGCCTAACATTCTTTCTCTACGTGGGACGGGAGCCATACTAAGGTAATTTTTATCCCTTCATGGCTTCCAGTGACTATCTTTGTAGTACTCATATCCAGCTGTACTATTTTAGAGTGCACCATCTAGGTGTCTCAAAAGGAAATCTATTAGCACATTTGCAATATCCTTCGGAAATGTTAACTAACACAAACAATCCACCCAATATTATAGGTTACTCTAACCCCAGCCGGATCTTGATATTCGTCCTTCTCTTATACTACTTCTATTATCCCCTATAAGGCATAAATGAGATGGGTATGGACAGTTGTACATACCTCTGTTATTGTTGACGGTAACCCAAAAGGCTTATATACTCGTGCCTGAATTGTAAATATTGATAATCTTCATTAACTTGGCACTTTGTACCCTTCTTCATCTTGCTTTTTTTACTTGTTGAAACTTGTATCGCATTGCATTTCACCATAAGGATGGATAGATATTCTTGCCTTAAAGCTCCTTATCAAAAGGCTTACACGTCTTAGTACATACGTGATCTACTGAAGACCATACATTTACCCATCATAAGCATCATGAAAAATCGAGTTCCTCTAACTCAACTCTTCCACAGCTATATCTCTTACCAATTATCTTTCTGGATGTAGGCATTGTCGTATTATGAATGAGATAGATTTTAGGAAATTGAGTTCTTAAAACTGAGCTCTACCATACGATCTAGAGTAAGAATAAAGAGTGACAGTCCTAAATGTCCTGTAGCCTCCTTGTGACGACCCAAAGGGGTCATCGCCTATTTTTAAGATTTGTTCTTTTGAGGCCTTAAAAACCTCATTTAGAGTTGCCTCTATTTGCATGCGCAGTCCGGGCGCATAGTCAGAAAGCTTAAGTATGAAATTTTGTGAAAAATGCAAAGTTTTGATATTAAAATGAATAAATTTGACTTCGGTAAACATTTTGGGTAAACGGACCCGGACCCGTGATTTGACGGTCCCGGAGGGTCCGTTGGAAAATATTGGACTTAGGCGTATGCCTGGAATCGAATTTTGAGGTCCCAAGCCCGAGATATGAATTTTTAAGTGCAATTGTTTTCTGAAAATGTCTAAGGAAAATTGAAATGAAATCTGATATGAAAGTAATGGTGTCGGGCCCGTATTTTGGTTTCGGCGCCCGATACAGATCTTATATGTGATTTGAGTCATTCATGTGAAATTTGGTAAAAAAAATGGACGTCATTTGACGTGATCTAGAGCCTAAGCGGGAATTCGATGTTTAAAGGAGATTTTGGAAATTTCATTGATCCTCAGGTTTAATTCGATGTTCATGATGTTATTTTAGTGATTTGATTACACGAATATGTTCGTAAGATGTTTTTGAGGTTGTGTGTATACCTATATTAGAGTTTTGAGGGCTCGGTTGAGTTTTGGGTAGGTTCCGGGATGCCTTAGGCTTAAAAAGATCATATGTTGCATGTTTAGGAAATATTGCAGGTCTCTGAACCCTCTTGCGCGGTCCGCGAGAAATCGTGTGCGGTCGCAGAGGGGGCAGCGTGGCCGCAGTTGCCTTTGAGTGGTCCGTGGTGGATGTTATGCACCCGCGGTCGGCTTTGTACGGTCTGCACGGGGCTATGATATGCAGGTCTTCGGGGGGGCTTGTGCGGTCCACACAGGGAGTTTCAGAGGGCTATAAATAGACGGGATTTTCAATCGTTTTTCATTTTTAAAACCCTAAAAACATAAGAGGCAATTTTTTCAAACAACTTTTCGTCTCCAAAATGATTGGTAAGTGCTTTCTAACTTATTTTCTTCACTCCTTAACTTCTTTTAACAAGATTTCAACTTAAAATCAAAGATTTTCATGGAGGAATTGGGTGTTTTGGGTAGAACCTAGGTTTTCAAAAACATTGGGGAGTTAGACCTCAATTTGAGGTCCGATTTAAAAACAAATCATATATTTGGATTCGTGGGGGAATGGGTAATCGGGTTTTGGTTCTAACCTTGGGTTTTGATCACATGGGCCTAGGGGCATTTTTGACCTTTTTGGGTAAACCTTTGGGAAACTCATTTTTTATGCATTGAACTTGATTCATTTAGCATGTATTAATGTAATTATGTAACTTGTGACTAGATTCGAGCGGATTGGAGGTGGAATCAAGAGGTAAAGCTATAATTAATACTGGAGTGGTGTTCAAAGCATCGAGGTAAGTGTTTGGTCTAACCCTAGCTTCAGGGACTAAGAGTTGAGACTTATTTGCTAATTGCTTTTTGTTGAGTACGCCGTATAGGCATGGTGATGAGTATCTATACGTTGGTGTCGAGCATGACCGTGAGTCATAAATTGATAGTTGTTGTGTTCTTAAATGATACTTCATATGCTTTAAATTGATGATTCTTGATATTAGGTAGAAATGTAGTCTATTCCCGCGGACTTTATTTATTCTTGAGTACTGGTGTTAATCGATATGAGTAAGAGTTGAGCTAGGATTTGGTTTTAGCTGATTCTCCCTTGCCGGGATGGTTATTTTGATATTGTTATTCCCTTGCGGGGAAATTTTTATTATTTTACTTTGTTTTCCTTGCCGGAATTTCATTGTGAGTTGTGATTGAATTGAAAGGGGAGCGGGTGGTATACCTACCACAAGATATTGATTTAAATGGGAGCGGGTGGTACGCCTACCACGAGATATTGATTGAAATGGGAGCGGATGGTACACGTACCACAAGATATTGATTGAAATAGAAGCGGGTGATACGCCTACCACAAGATATTTATTGAAATGGGAGCGGGTGGTACGCCTACCACGAGATACAATTGAAATGGAAATAGGTGGTATGCCCACCACGAGATACAATTGAAATGGGAGTGGGTGGTGCGCCTACCACAGACACATTGAGAAATAGGATCGGGTTGCACGCCTGCAATGAGATGTATCCTGATAGTGAAATTTGCTTTTATTTTCCCTTATTCATGTTAGATTTAATTTATTGATGTTCCATATTGTTCTCCTAAATTTTTGTATTATCTGTTATCCCCGAAGCATGTTCCCCTCCCATTTAAAAAGGTTATTCTTGTTAATTTCCCATTGTAGATGTATATATAACTGCATAGGTTTATGTGGTCGTCCTGTCTAGCCTCGTCACTACTTCGTCGGGGCTAGGCTGGGTACTTACCAGCACATGGGGTCGGTTGTGCCGATACTACACTCTGTGCTCTTTTGCACAGATCCAGGTGTCGGAGCAGCTTACGGTGTGCAGCAGTAGTTAGGGAGCCGACCTTCAGTCCACAAGACTTTGAGGTAGCCTTGTTGGCGTCCGCAGGCCCGACGTCTCTTCTTTAAATTTTCATGTTCTATTGACATTTGTATTCGAGACAGACTATGTATTTTATTTCAAATCCTTATTTGTAGTAATCCTAAACAGTTCGTTTATTATTGTGACACCAAGTGCTAGGTAGAGACTTGTATTGGTTTTCTAGAAGCTGGTTCTATATTCAATTAGACTTCCATTAAATTTTACTTTTCATTGTCTTCTTAACTACTTATCCATTGATAATTTAACCGTCTAATCATGTATAAAACAAGATAGGCTAATGATTGAATTGGTTCTTGGCTTGACTAGCTACCACGAGTAGGCGCCATCACGACCTCCAAGGGTAGGAAACCCTGGTCATGACAAGTTGGTATCAGAGATCTAGGTTACATATGTCTCACAACTCACATACAAGCTTAGTAGAGTCTGAGGGATCGGTACAGAGACATCCGTATTTATCCCCCCAAAGCTACCGAGTTAGGAAAATTTTCACATTTGTTCTTTCCTATCGTGCTGTTTGGTTTTTCAATGCTACTTGAGTTTCCACTCTATTGTTTTGCAGATGGAGAGAACATGCGCTTCCTCATCTTTGGATCCGCAGTCCGAGCCCCAGGCAGCTCCTACTAGGGGCAGAAGGCGAGGCTAAGGTCGTGCTAGAGGCCGAGGTAGGGGTAGAGCTCATCCCCGAGATGTGGCACGAGTGGCGGAGCGTCAAGTTGACTTTGACGAGGAGGTTCTGGCCCCAGCCCTAACAGTTCAGGCGGCCCAGCTGAGGTCATAGAGGGGTTTATTGCTACCCCGGTTCTTTAAGACGCTCTGGTCCGATTGGTGGGTCTCATGGAGAGTGTTACCCGAGCAGGTTTGCTTCCTATAGCACCAACGATCTCTCAGGCTGGAGGAGGGGCCCAGACTCCTGCTACTCGTACTCCGGAGCAGGTAGCTCCCCAGGTTCAGACTCCAGCAGTTCAACCAGTTAGAGCAGCTCAGCCGGGTGTGGTAGCCCAGGCCGGTAATTGGGAAACCATGTTTGTCGATGCTTTATGGAGGTTGGATAGGTTCACCAAGCTTTTCACTACTACCTTCAGCGGCGCATCTACCGAGGATCCTCAAGATTATTTGGACAGCTGCCACGAGGTTCTTCAGAACATGGGTATTGTTGGGACCAATAGGGTTGATTTCGCTACATTTTGGTTGTCTGGATCCGCCAAGACTTAGTGGAGGGATTATTGCCTAGCTAGACCAGCAAGGTCACCAGCCTTGACCTTGGAGTAGTTCATGCAGCTATTTCTAAAGATGTTTCTCCCTATTACACAGCGAGAAGCCTATCGGAGGTAGTTCGAGTGTCTCCATCAGGGATCTATGACAGTCACCCAGTACGAGACCAGATTTATTGATTTGGCTCGCCACACTCTTGTTATACTTCCTACTGAGAGGGAGAGAGTGAGCCGGTTTATTGATGGACGCATTCAGCCTATTCGTCTCTATATGGCTAGAGAGGCTAAGAGCGAGATATCCTTTTAGGAGGCGACCAATGTGGCTCGGAGGATTGAGATAGTAATGTCACAAGGGGGTGGTCATAGGGCAGACAAGAGACCATGCCAGTCAGGCCGATTCAGTGGTGCCTCGTCTAGAGGCAGAGATTCGTATGATAGGGGCTAGCCTTCTAGGCCTTTCCAGTTAGCCCTCCAGGTTTCTCACAATGCTTCTGGTAGCCGTGAACCCCAAACATAATATTTTGATCATCAGTCCTTTAGTGCACCACCAGCACCTATTAGTTCACCATTGCTTCAGAGTTTCCAGGGTCGTCAGCCCCAGCAGCCGAGGGCTTATATTACTTGTGGCGACAGGAGGCACATTGCTAGGTATTGCCCTCGCGCGCCAGGTGGCACTCAGCATCAGAGTTCTCGTGCCATGGTTCAGGCACCAGGTGTTCCCGAGCCCGCCCAGCCAGTTAGAGATGGGGGTAGAGGTACTAGAGGTGAAGGTAGAGGTCATAGAGGTGGAGCTCATACCATTAGAGGAGGAGGTTAGCCAGTAGCAGGCCGACCTAGAGAGGTAGATCAGGGTGGCGGGGCCCAACACCGATGTTATGCTCTTCAGGCCAGGCCCGAGGTAGAGGCTTCAGATGCAGTTATTACAGGTACGATTCTGGTTTGTGATAGAGATGCTTCAGTGTTGTTTGATTCGGGTTCTACGTATTCATATGTGTTATCTTATTTTGCCTCGTATTTGGTTATGCATAGTGATGCATTGGGTATTATTGTTTATGTGTCTATGCCGGTGGGTGATTCTATCGTGGTTCATCGATTCCATCATTCTTGTGTTGTGGTGATTGGGGGTTTGGAGACTCGTGTAGATTTGTTGCTTTTAGATATGGTCGACTTTGATATTATATTGGGGATGGACTGGTTATCACCATATCACCCTATCTTGGACTGCCATTCCAAGACTGTGACCTTAGCTTTACTGGGTATGCCTCATTTAGAGTAGAGAGGGACTCTTGGTTATTCTACCCGCAGTGTTATATCGTACGAAGGCTCGGCGTATGGTCAAGAAGAGGTGTTTGGCCTATTTAGCCTATGTTTGGGATTCCAGTGCTGAGGTTCCCTCTATTGATTCTGTGCCCATTGTTTGTGAGTTCCCTGATGTTTTTCCTTCAGACCTACCGGGTATGCCACCTGATAGGGATATTGATTTCTGCATTGATCTGGTTCCGGACACTCAGCCTATTTCTATCCCGCCATATCGTATGGCCCCACCGAAATTGAAGGAGCTAAACGAACAGTTGTAGGATTTGCTTGAGAAGGGTTTCAGTAGACCAAGTGTCTCACCTTGGGGTGCGCCAGTATTATTTGTCAAGAAGAAGGATGGGTCAATGAGAATGTGTATTGATTACCGGCAATTGAACAAGGTAATGATCAAGAATAAGTATCCACTGTCGAGGATTGATAATTTGTTCGACCAGCTTCAGGGTGCTAGGGTATTTTCCAAGATTGACTTGTGATCTGGCTACCATAAGTTGAGGATTAGGGGATCCGATGTCCCTAAGATAGCTTTCCGCACTCGATATGGGCATTATGAGTTCCTGGTCATGTCATTTGGGTTGACCAATGCCCCCAGTAGCATTCATGAAGTTGATGAACCAAGTGTTCAGACCATATTTGGACATGTTCTTGCTAGTCTTTATTGATGATATTTTGGTGTACTTCCGCAGCCATGAGGAGCACGAGCAGCACCTTAGAGTGGTTCTTCAAACTCTGAGGGATAGTCAGTTATATGCGAAGTTCTCCAAGTGTGAGTTTTGGCTGAGTTCAGTTGCATTTATGGGTCACGTTGTATCGGCAGAGGGTATTCAGGTAGACCCGAAGAAGATTGAGGCAGTCAAGAACTAGCCTAGACCAACATCAGCTATGGAGATTCAGAGTTTCTTGGGGTTGGCAGACTACTATCGATGGTTTGTGGAGGGATTTTCATCTACTGTAGGCCCAATGACCAAATTGAACCCAAAAGGGTGCCTAGTCCAGATGGTCGGATGAGTGTGAGGCGAGCTTTCAGAGGCTTAAGGCAGCTCTGACTACGACACCGGTGTTGGTTTTGCCCACGGGTTCAGGGCCTTATACGGTCTATTGTGATGTTTCCCGTGTTTGGCTTGGAGAAGTATTAATGCAGGATGGCAAGGTCATTGCTTATGCTTCGAGGGAGTTGAAGATTCGTGAGAAGAACTATCGGGTTCATGACCTGGAGTTGGAAGCCATAGTTCATGCATTGAAGATTTTGAGGCATTATCTGTATGGCGTGGCATGCAAGGTGTTCATGGATCACAAGAGTCTTTAGTACTTGTTCAAGCAAAAGGAGTTGAATTTGAGGCAGAGAAGATGGTTGGATTTGTTGAAGGATTATGATATCACCATTCTATATCATCTAGGGTAGGCCAATGTGGTGGCCGATGCATTGAGTAGGAAGTCAGCCAGTATGGGGAGTCTTGCTTATATTCTGGTTGGTGAGAGTCCGCTTGCTTTGGATGTTCAGGTTTTAGCCAATTAGTTCATGAGGCTGGACATTTCTGAGCCCAATCGTGTGTTAGCTTGCACGGTTGTCCGTTCTTCATTATTGGATCATATCCGTGAGCGGCAGTATGATGATCCCCATTTGTGTGTACTTAGAGACACAGTGCAGCGCGAAGGTGCTAGGCATGTTACTTTAGATGATGATGGAGTTTTGAGATTGCAGGGTCGAGTATGTATGCCTAATGTGGATGGGCTCCGAGAGTTGATTTTGGAGGAGGCCCATAGCTCCCAGTACTCTATTTATCCGGGCAGCGCGAAGATGTATCAGGATTTACGGTAGCATTATTGGTGGCATAGAATGAAGAAAGATATCGTAGCATATGTGGCTCATTATTTGAATTGTCAGCAGGTTAATTACGAGCATTAGAGGCCTGGTGGTGTATTTCAGAGGATTGAGCTTCCCAAGTGGAAGTGGGAGAGGATTACTATGGACTTTGTTACTGGACTTCCGCTGACTCGGAAGAAGTTCGACGCAGTTTGTGTCATTGTTGATAGGCTGACCAAGTTAGCGCATTTCATTCCCGTGGCAGTCTCCTATTCTTCTGAGAGATTGGATCAGATCTATATTCAGGAGATTGTTTTCCTTCATGGTGTGCCCGTATCTATTATTTCGGACTGGGGTACGCAGTTTACCTCACACTTTTGTAGGGATGTTCAGCAAGAGTTAGACACACGGGTTGAGTTGAGAACATCATTTCATCCCCAGACGGACGGTCAGTCCGAGCGGACCATTCAGATTTTAGAGGATATGCTCCGAGCTTGTGTTATTGGCTTTGGAGGTTCGTGGGATCAGTTCTCGCCTTTAGCGGAGTTTGCCTACAATAACAGCTACCAGTCGAGCATCCAGATGGCTCCTTATGAGGCTTTATATGGTAGGCGGTGTCGGTCTCCGGTTGGATGGTTTGAGCTGGGAGAGGCTCGGTTGTTGGGCACAGATCCGGTTCAGGAGGCCTTGGACAAGGTTAGGATCATTCAGGATAGGCTTCGTTCAGCTCAGTCTAGGAAAAAGAGCTATGCAGACCGCAAGGTTCGAGATGTGGCTTTTATGGTTGGTGAGCGAGTATTGCTCCGAGTGTCGCCTATGAAGGGTGTGGTGAGATTTGGGAAGAAGGTCAAGCTTATCCCTAGGTTCATTGGTCCGTTTGAGATTCTTGATCGAGTGGGAGAGGTGTCTTATAGACTTGCTTTGCCGCCGAGCTTATCAGCTATGCATCCAGTGTTTCATGTGTCCATGCTTCGGAGGTATCACAGCGATCCAGCCCACATGTTAGATTTCAGCACTGTCCAGTTAGACAAGGACTTGTCTTATGAGGAGGAGTCGGTAGATATTCTAGACCGACAAGTTCGTCAGTTGAGGTCCAAGAGTTTCCCTTCTATTCGTGTTCAGTAGAGAGGTTAGCCTCCTGAGGCATCGACATGGAAGTCCGAGTTTGATATGCGGAGCCGTTATCCTCATCTTTTCCCCGACTCAGGTACTTCTTTCTTCTGTCCATTCGAGGACGAACCATTGTTTTAGAGGTGGAGAATGTGACGACCCAAAGGAATTCGATGTTTAAAGGAGATTTTGGAAATTTCATTGATCCTGCGGTTTAATTCGATGTTCATGATGTTGTTTTGGTGATTTGATTACACGAATACATTTGTAAGATGTTTTTGAGGCTGTGTGTATACCTGGATTAGAGTTTTGAGGGCTCGGGTGAGTTTCGAGTAGGTTCCGGGATGCCTTAGGCTTAAAAAGATCAGATGTTGTAGGTTCAGGAAATATTGCAGGACTCTGAACCCTCTTGTGTGGTCCGCGAGAAATCGCGTGCAGCCGCGGAGGGGCCAGTGCGGCCTTTGTCGCCTTTGAGCGGTCTGCGGTCGATGTTGTGCGGCCGCGATCATCTTTGTGCGGTCCGCGCAGGGCTATGATCTGCTGGTCTTCAGGGGGCCTGTGCGGCCGCGGTCCTTTTTGTGCGGTCCGCACAAGGAGTTTCAGATGGGTATAAATAGACGGGATTTTCAGTCACTTTTCATTTTCAAAACCTTAAAAACATAAGAGGCGATTTTTTGAAACAACTTTTCTTCTCCAAAACGATTGGTAAGTAATTTCTAACTTATTTTCTTCACTCCTTAACTTCTTTTAATATGATTTCAACTTAAAATCAAAGATTTTCATGGGGGAATTGGGTGTTTTGGGTAGAACCTAGGTTTTCAAAAAAAACTAGGAAATCGGACCTCAATTTGAGGTCCGATTTCAAAACAAATCATATATTTGGATTCGTGGGGGAATGTGTAATCGGGTTTTGGTTCGAACCTCGGGTTTGACCACATGGACCCGGGGGCATTTTTGACCTTTTTGGGTAAAACTTTGGGAAACTCATTTTTATGCATTGGGCTTGATTCATTTAACATGTATTAATGTAATTAAGTAACTTGTAACTAGATTCGAGCGGATTGAGGGTGGAATCAAGAGGTAAAGCTATAATTGAGACTTGAGTGGCGTTCAAAGCATCAAGGTAAGTGTTTGGTCTAACCCTAGCTTGAGGGACTAGGAGTTGAGTCTTATTTGCTAATTGCTTCTTGTTTAGTACGATGTAAAGGCATGGTGACGAGTATCTATACGTTGGTGTCGAGCATGACCGTGAGTCATAAATTGATAGTTGTTGTGTTCTTAAATGATACTTCGGATGATTTAAATTGATGATTCTTGATATTGGGTAGAGATTTAGTCAATTCCCGTGGACTTTATTTATGCTTGAGTACTGGTGTTAATCGAGCAGAGTAAGAGTTGAGCTAGGATTTGGTTATAGCTGATTCTCCCTTGCCATGATGGTTATTTTGATATTGTTGTTCCCTTGCCGAGAAATTTTTATTATTTTGCTTTGTTTTCCTTGCCAGAATTTCATTGTGAATTGTAATTGAATTGAAATGGGAGAGGGTGTTACGCCTACCACAAGATATTGATTGAAATAGGAGCGGGGTGGTACGCCTACCTCGAGATATTGATTGAAATGGGAGCGGGTGGTATGCCTACCACCAGATATTGATTGAAATGGGAGTGGGTGGTATGCCTACCACGAGATATTGATTGAAATAGGAGCGGGTGGTATGTCTACCACGAGATATTGATTGAAATGGGAGTGGGTGGTACGCCTACCACGAGATATTGATTGAAATAGGAGTTGGTGGTAAGCCTACCACGAGATATAATTGAAATGGGAGAGGGTGGTACGCCTACCACGAGATAAAATTTAAATGGGAGCGGGTGGTACGCCTACTACGGAAACATTGAGAAATGGGATCGGGTTGCACGCCTGCAACGAGATGTGTACTGATAGTGAAATCTGCTTTTATTTTCCCTTATTCGTGTTATTTATTGATATTACTTATTGTTCTCCTGAATTTCTATATTATATGTTATCCCCGAAGCATGTTCCCTCCCATTTAAATAGGTTATTCTTGTTAATTTCCCGTTGTAGATGTGTATATAACTGCACAAGTTTATATGGTAGTCCTGTCTAGCCTCGTCACTATTTCGTCGGGTTAGGCTGGGCACTTACCAACACATGGGATTGGTTGTGCTGATACTACACTCTGTGCTCTTTTGTACAGATTCAGGTGTCGGAGCAGCTTACGGTGCACAACAGTAGTAAGGGAGCCGACCTTCAGTCCACAAGACTCTAAGGTAGCCTTGCTGGCGTCCGCAGGCCCGACATCTCTTCTTTCAGGTTTCATGTTCTGTTGACATTTGTATTCGAGACAGACTATGTCTTTTATTTCAAACCCTTATTTGTAGTAATCCTAGACAGTCCGTGTATTGTTGTGACACCAGGTGCTGGGTAGAGACTTGTATTGGTTTTCTAGACGCTGGTTCTATATTTAATTAGACTTCCGCTAAATTTTACTTTTTTTTGTTTTCTTAACTGCTTATCCATTGATAATTTAACTATCTAATCATGCATAAAACAAGATAGGCTAATGATTGAAATGGTTATTGGCTTCCCTAGATACCATGAGTAGGCGCCATCACGACCCCCGAGGGTGGGAAACTCGGGTCGTGACACTCCTGCTTATAAGTGTGGTGCACAACACAACCATAAACAAGACTCTATTATACACGGCTTGTAGACTCCCTAGGACAGAACTGCTTTGATACCACTTCTGTCACGACCCAAACCAGAGGGTCACAACGGGTACCTGGTACCTTACTCAACCGAGTACCAACGTAACATATCTTTTTTGTCGTACTATTATTGGTAACTGGGCCAATATGGACACAACTCATAATGCATAACTATAAGCAGGAAATCACTGTATCAATGAACCATCTTTCTTAAACATGAATACGTATGGGTCGTCAAGGCCTCTGGCATACTATACAAAATGAATCTATATCTACAAAGCCTCTAAGAGTATTTGACATCAAATGAGACAGGGTACCGGCCTACCCATAAGTCTATAGCAAAATTCTGACACGATGACTCATAGACTTAGCTGCACTCCAAATGAGTTGGAATCTTACCAATCCTTCACTTAATGCTAACCTCGTCTACTATAAGGGCTCGTCAAACTGATTTTCTATAATTGCAGGTATGAATTCAGCGTCCTAACAAATGACGTAAGTACGAATAATGTACCGAGTATTTAAGGCACATAAATAAGTATATAAAAGACATGAAAGAAACATGGAGTATATAACTCAACCTGTAAGTCTGGATAATTCTGTAAATCATGAAATACTTATAGTATCATGTATATCCTTATGAATGTCATGTCGTGCATAGGTATATGTGTTGATAACATCATCTAGCCTCTGACGGCATCCCAACATATCATTTCGGCCATTATGGGCAAAATGATCAACGTATACCAGTTGATCATGTGGTGGTACATATATAACGCTATAACCTTTTTCCATATCCCATATATATATATATATATATATATATATATATATATATATATATATATATATATATATATATATGTGTGTGTGTGTGTGTGTGTGTATAACTCCATATGGTCATGGTTCAATGGACATGTATAAATGAATGCAATACATGAGAAGTACGTTAATAATATCTTTCGGAATGTCATAAGACCATTATGCCTTTGATTAATATCATGAAGTAAACTTTATCAACTTACGTATTTTTTGAGACCCATGAACAGAAGATGTAATAATAATACATAGGAGAATTCAATAACATAGGCACCTCTAATACTTCTATGAATAGAGTAATTTATGGAAGTTGTGCATTTGCTCATTTCGTTTGTATCGTATAGATCATGCCAAAGGAAAAAAGAAGGGATAGCCTTAATATAATTGGACTGATTCTCTTGACAATTCCTCCAACACACGTCTTTACGACAATACACGTGATGAAAAGATCGGAGTAGAGAAAAATTCGTATAATATTCTTGATAAAGATTATACATACTCCCTAAGAATCGCAAATCCCACATAGCTATAATATTACGTAGTCTTCGTATAAAATGCTTGAAGCAAAAACGTTGCTATTGTAAAATTATCCATGTTGAAGCTTTTTCTTAAGAAGTGAACAAATTCAAGAACATTTCTATTGCAAAATTATGCTTGTAGAAACCTTTTCTTAAGATTTAAGCTATTGTAGGACGTTGCTATGGGAAATTTATGCTTGTTGAAGCCTTTCTTTACTTTAGATGTAAAATACATCTTCACTTGTGTGTAGAGATGATATTTTAGGTCTTGGTAGTGTGTGACCACCTTTCAAGGCTTGGTGTCACATAGCCCTCCCCCCCCCCCCCCCCC
>MU752244.1:92625-110409 GCA_026770625.1 Nicotiana glauca | reverse complement strand
CAATTTTTGCCACCTTGAAATATGGTTTAAGAGTCATATTTTGTGACTTTGTTGGTTGCCATGCTAATGGTTCTATTCACACCAATTAACAACCAATATCTTCATTAATTGTTAATCTACACTAAAATCAATAATTATCCAATTATCCATATAGTTAAAAATTATCTCAAATTACTTAAAATGCTATTCACTATTAGCACACCTTATATATCTTATTATCATGGACATGTGGTACCTAGTATGACACTAGTCCATAAATACCGGGTATTATAGCTCGGACCGTATTTTATCTCAAAATGAAAACCTTCGATGAAACTCATTTTCTTCGATTCTCTTACCGTATCACCTTCATGAATTTAAATATCACTTGTTTGAAATAGCATAATATTTGTAACGTCAAAATAATCTCATTCCCGAGCTTGCGTCGATTAACTTACGACGAAACTTTAACGTCCGAAAATGCGTGATGTAACATCTCATTTTCGAACTTTCTTTAATTTACTTATGGCGTTCTTTCACATACAAAAACATGGGATGTAACACCTTTGAGTAATTATTATTTAGCTATTTCTTTATTTACTTGGAGAACTAACTAGGAAATCTTATATCTTGAGCAGTGTGTTAGTTTATCAGTAGAGGCTTCATGCACATAGTCGGTGGATTAAGATTGAGATATTTTTGGTAACAACTTTGCAGTATTTCAGTAGTTACTATGAACAAAGTTTTGGTGTTTGTTTATTTTGAATATTCAAATTAATTAAAAATATTTGGTTAGAGTATTGCCTTGTTACATATAAAGTTTGAAGTTATAATAGATTTGATAAGCATAGATGGTTGGCTCGGTCAAATTAAGTGATCGGGTGACGGTCACTTCTTGTTCAAAAAATCTGTCGTGACAATAATGGCCTTTGAAATGGAATGGCAGAACCAATCCAAAGTTTGCACATGACCTGATGTGATGTATCGGGAACATGCATCATCATGACGAATGACGTCATAACGTCACATCCCATCCATGTCAATTTCTCTCTAGAGGTCACCCGGGAAGATTAAAAGTTCAAAATATGTAACTCTCAAAGATATACGTCATTTGCCTCATACGACGACCACGATCGCTATTATCTACTTATCAAGACCACTTACGAGGATGACCTCGAGAAGGGGAGGGACTAGCTATACGGGCGAAAAACTTCATGTCATCCATTTGAACCACTCAATAGAATTAAAGCCTTTGAAGGTTGTGGCGTGTTGACATTATGACGTATCGACCTAACCCCGAGAGGTCGAGGTCAAGTGAAGAAGGAAAAATTATTGTCGAGGTCGAGGTGGCTTAACTAAAATAAATGAGGACGAGAACTAGAATCCGTCCTCGACAAACAATAAATGCTAATTTAAGGATTTAAATTCCCTAGAGAATATTCTAGCGAATATTTCTTTCTGATTGTACTATCTAGGGTTTTTGACCCATGTATTCTTATAAATAGGAAGACTTGTATTTCTAGAAAAAGGATAAGATATTTTTGTAAAGAACAACATTGATATTTTCTGTGAAGATTCTCTCTTTATTGAATATATACAAAGTTTACCTTTATACTCCTTTTCCTCTATCTTTCTCTCCCGAACCAAAAAGAATTAGAATATTCAATTGCTTATCATCATCCATCATTGTGAGAAAGGTCAATGGAAAATCTTACCCTTGTCGGATGAACCTTGCTCCATTTATTGCTTAAATACCATTTATTGTCATTTATTGCTATCTTTCATGTTCTTAAATCATTATTGCTCCATTATTGCTCTAAGGCATTCTTATCTAACAATACAAGCATCTAAAACTCTTCATAAAAACACAAGATTTGCTACTTGGACATTAATATTGACTTGGATTAACCTTTTTCTCTATAAATCTAATTGTATAAAAACCTAGATCTAAATCTTGGGTTATACATTTAGTATATATGACAAGAAAAAGTTTTTTCTCGAAAAGTATTTTCTTTAAATAAATCATTTTACAGCGTTTAGCCATTGTGAATTGTTGTACATATTTTCTCCAAGAAATACTTATATTCCACAAGAAGGTGGAAAACACAGGCAGGTAAAAAAGCTGCTAAAGCAAGTGACGTTATTAAGGGGTACTTATTTAAGTCTTTTAAATAAAAATTTAATAGCCTATATAAGTTCAAAACATAAGTGTAAATAAGGAAATAGTCCCATTTCAATTTATTTTTTTTAAAATCAAATTTCTTAGGAATAAAAAGACAAACTTTGGACTTCAGGTTATAAATTCTCCAAAAACGAGCTTTTTTGATAATTACAAATTACAAAGATGGAAGTGATCATTATGAATAAAAATATTAGGTTATGTCATAGATTTCTAGTTCTATTTAGAAACTAATCATACACGTTAATACGTTATTGTCCCCTTTAGTTTGGTGCTAAAATCGTCCCTAAATTAGTGATGTTATGACCTGATAGATCGTAGCTTACTTAATCTTCCTTTTTAGAAAATTCATAGGGATAAAGAAGCCCCTTTTTAGGTAGGTTTCGATTAATTAGCTAGTCTAATAAATTTCTACGAGGGGTATTAGAGACTAATTGGCTTTATCTTTTTTTAATTACCGTTGGTCTGTTTTTGCCGACTTTAATTTCATTTCTGGAGTTCCAATTTTAATAGCAGGGTAAGATCAACTTAAAGTAAGTTACTTGAGAAAGTAATTAATAACACCCACCTCACCACCCAACAAGATTTTTGAATAAAAAATTAGTCAGTGGTTGTTAATTTGTTAGATATGAGGTTGACCCACTAACGTAATATTGTCATGGAATAAGATAGATTTTTTTTCTTTTCTTTTTATGGGATCAGAAAAGTAAATTCCATTCACAAATTCTTATTAAAATATTCCACCTTTTACTATTATAATTGCACGACCTTTAGTCCTATCCTTCTAACGTAACAGTCCAGCCCACTAGTGATATTGTTTGCCTTGGTCCTAGGCTCGTACGGCTTAAAAACGCGTCACTAGGATCTAAAACTTGTTAACTAATATACTCAACATCCCTCTTGTCTTTTGTCGATGCGGGACTCCGTCTAAAGTCTAGGATGTTACATACACCATGGTCCACGCTAAGGTTTGCCACACCGTATGGGGTTCTCCTAGACTCAGCACTGATATTTGCCCCACCTAACTGAGATATGTCTAAACTCAATTGACTTCTGACCCACCATCGCCTTTTTTAACACAAGAGTGGCTCTGATACCATATGTAACAGCCCATCCCGCTAGTGATATTGTCCGTTTTGAGCCTAGACCTGCATGGCCTTAAAATGCGTCACTCAGGTCTAAGACTTGTTAGATTATATACCTAACATTCATCTTAAGTTTGCCAAAGTGAGACTTTATCTAAAATTTGAGGTGTTACATACTCCATAAATGTTGCTGGGGCGTTGGTCATGCCGAAGGACATCACTAGAAACTCATAGTTCAAGAATTCCTAATTTTTATTATCTTTTTTTCTCAAGTTTATACATACTTATCACAGCTACAAAAACACAAAAACAGACGCGTCGTCTCCTTTAATGCTAATGTTGTTAAATTTTGAATAATGCTATGAGAATTTAGAGTGGGAATTATTTGAACTTATTATAAATACTTTTAGTAGGTTGTATACAAAGTTTGAAGTTATTTGATAGAGATTTGGACTAGCTTTATACATGAATTGCAAGTGAAAATCGTACAAAAAGTTCGTCAGAGATACTTATACACTTTTATACAAAGAGGTATATATATATATATATATATAAAAAGGTATACAAAGATGTATAAGCACAATGTTGAAAGCGTTCGTCATACACTAAATACCTGTAAATAATGTATCAACCTTGTATACAATAATGTATAAGAGGTGTTTATACACTATTATATATAAAATATTATATACTATTATATAAATGAATCATGTTAATGGAGCTTCACAGGTTCTTCTTCTTCCTTGGGCATCTTCTGAAATTTCATTCAAACCTAGCTTAAATCTATTCCAAATCACTTCAATTTTGAGTTTTGAACTCCCCTTGATGATCTCAATCAATTGGGACAACACCCAATCCAAATAACTACAAATTAAAATTTAATTTATGAAGAAGCTTCGAACGACCTTTAATGGTGACTTCTACTTTTTAAGTATTTAATCAACTACTGCGATTAAAATTACATGTGGAATGAGAATAAAATTTAAAAAAATGCCATCTTCTTTCTAGTTTGATGATCCAACAACCTACCAAGTGAACTTCACCTTCCAACGGAGGAAGTGATCTTCATATGTCTCTTAAAAAAATTCCTTTATTAGTGATTATCAACTTTGAATCTGAAAGGAGAATTGAAGAGTAAATATAAAGGTAGATAATTTTTGGGGTAAAAAGTCGTGATACAGGGAGAAAAAGAATGGGGGGAAAAAATTTAATTAAATAGGGTGGGCTAATTAGTAAAAAGTAATTTTCAGATTATGTTTAACTTGTGCCATTTCAGGTGAGGGTTTCAAACGTAGGCTATTTTGCGATGGGCTGTTGGGCCAAGTGAAAAGGAGCGTAATTTCTCCTATTTTTACCTAGATATTTTACTTATAATTAAAATAATTTTATATTATTTTATAATATATTCGTACATTTAATTTTGTCATGACTGACGAGCGCAAAATAAAATACGAAGTTGATGGTCGCTAGTCAAAGATAGTACTGTGTACTATCGTCTCCACATGGATTGGATTTAAATAATGTTCGAGTAATTTATGGTTTAATTGATATTCAGGAGGATCAAAACCTGAGTTACATGATTATATACTAAGTTTAACTACTAAAATAAAGCAATTGACAATTGACAGCAAGCAATTAGAGATTCACAGAGTTGGTTTCTTATCAATGTAAGGAATAAGGCTTTGACTGGATAGGTGCAACATAGATATTGGGATTTAACTCTAGTTTAGTTCACACTAATGTTCAAACGTGTAGTCAAAATTCCTCTCTCGATTAAATCTTAACTCTACGAGGTGAACTAATATAAGCACTGTGAAGTATACAAGCCTGCGTTAATGGATTGGTCCTTATGAAAATGTCTCTCGATTATTCTCCTAATTTGATTTAATCAACAATTCAAAAAGCTTTTTCGATTACTTAAGAGAATCAATGAATTAAATCAAATAAAATAATTCAAATATAATTACTAAGATATTCCTCTTTAGATTAAATAAACTGATGAATAAAGCTGTAACATTCAAAACTGTATAAATGAATTCAATCACGAACTAGAGTTAAAATCCATAAATATTTATTAGCACACCAAATCATTCAAACCCTACAGAAAACTACTCCATAATCATGGAGGAAGTCATCACAAATATAATTAAAGAATAATAAAATATCAATCTAACATTACAAATAAAACTCCCGTATTGAATTGATGGCAAGATGATGAAATCCTGTGTCTTGCAGCTAGGGGTGTTCATGGTTCGGTTTGGATCGGTTTTTTCTTAAAAAGAAACCAAACCAAGTAAGTCATTTTTTCAAATATTAGAACCAAACCAAACCAATTAAGTCGGTTTTTCTCGATTCGATTTATGTCGGGTTTTGTCGGTTTTTCGTTTTTTTCAGTTATTTGTCGGTTTTTCTTAAATATTAGACATACACTACCAAAAACATATTTCGGCGACCACGTTTTCAACGTAACACTATCAAATCAATTGCCCTTTAAGAAATCTATTATTTACTAAAATATATTAATGATAATTGAATCAAATAGTGATGAATAATTTAAGGACTCAATTAAAAAAATATTTTTTTTTAACATGAAATGGATTCTTAAACAACGAAAGAAAACTACCAATTAAACTAGAATATAAAGGTAAAAAACAGTACTAAAAGTGCAAACGATTGACATTTACCATACAAGTTTTAAAATTTTGTATAAAAATATACATATATATAGGTGTAATAATACATTTGAAATAGCTACTCCTATAGTCGGTTTGGTTCGGTTTTTTCGGTTATTTTTTTATTAAAACCAAAACCAAACCAAATTTGATCGGTTTTTAAAATTCAAAACCAAAACCAAACCAAACCAAAAAGTATCGATTTTTTTGGTGGGTTTAGTTTGGTTTTCGGTTTGGTTCGGTTTTTTGGGTTTTTATGAACACCCCTACTTGCAGCCTTCAATGTTCTCCCCAAAGCTTTCAAGGTCAAAAGTCCCCTAAAAATGTGTTTCTAATGTATTTATACTAAGTAGAAACGAGCCCGAACAAAACTACCCTGTTTGAGCCGAAGTGGTAAAACCGACAAACTTTTTACTCTTCATGCATCGCACTATGCTACACAGAGTGCGTAGCATTAGTGCAATTTGCTCGGTTGTAAATTCTCTGAACTTAGCTTGTCTGACATAATTTTGTATTGATGCTATGCACTATGCCTAGCATTAGTGTATTTTTTTCTATCAGACCAAAAAACTACAAGTCTCAGAACTTCTCAAATATTTCATGCACATTTGCATTGATGCGTTGCACTGTGCTACGCATGATACGAAGCATTAATACAAATGTCATAACCCTTGTGCTTTCTTCCAACTTTCGTATGCAACGCCGGTCTACAAGTCCCGGACGCGATCCCTGTTTAATTCATTGAATTTTACTCAGACTTCAAAGCTCCAATTAGTTGATTTAACTCCAGAACTTCTTCTTAACTCGGAATCATCTTCTACAAAGCATAAAACACATAATAAGTGAAATACACTAACATTCAAGCTCAAATACAAGTAAAATACAATAATTAGAGTGCAAAGACTAAAATACGTGATTCTAGCCTACCATCAATGACACTCAATTTGTTTAACATACTCAAACATAAACATATATTGAAATATAAAAACGATAAAAATATTTATTTTTTTATATTTATTTGAAATAATAAAAATAGATTTAGTTAACAAATAATGTTTTTTCATAGTCAGTAAAATTTTCAAAAAAAAATCAAAGATATTTGTGTTTAACATTAAGTCTTCTAAAGCTTTTATCAGTTAATTTTTTTTAAAGTGTTAATTTGATGTGTTAGCGCGCTAAATGTGGGTATTTTATTTATTTGATTAACGAATATGGCTTGACTGATAAATCGGTGAGCTATAATTTTATAATTTTTGTTAAAAATATTTCATTAGGTATGTTAAGAATGTTGACTTGAGATTTATTCACAGTAATGCTGCTAACAAATTTAATATGTTACCTTTTTATCTTGAAAATTAACGTTAAGGAAAAATTAAATGTTGAATATATTATAAAATTAATAAATCAAATAATATTAAGTTATTTTTATTATAAATAAAATACCTAGGTAAAAATTTATTATACACTATATAATAAAGAAGGTATTACATAAATGAGGGCAGTGGCGGATCCAGGATTTTGTGAAAGCGGGTTCAATCTTAGAAATATATAAGTTTAGTCGTAAAATAGTAGTTGTCAAGTGGGTTCAAATAAATATTTATACAAAATTTACACAGCTTTAATCCTAATTTATACATATACACAATATTATTTTTTTGTGAAGCGAGTTCAGTTGAACCCGCTAGCCACCACTTGGGTCCGCCACTGAATAAGGGGATTTATAAGGTCATGGGTATAATAGACTTTTCAGGTGAAAGTTTTATAAAATTTGGTCAGAGTGACTAATGTGATAGCTAGAGTATATCTAGTAAAATAACTTCTGTCTAACAAAAGAAAGAAAAATGACTTTTGGGAGAACAAAAAGTGGAGTGACTTTACGTAACCACAAAAAATAACTTTAGGATAATGAACACAAAGTTGAATGGCCGTTCATAAAATTTACTCGTAAAATCACTAAGTTTTTATCTTACCAGCTATAACGAGAAAACTTAATCACTAAGAGGACTTTACTGTTTTAATTTGTAAATTTTGTAACATAATTTTACAGTAATAAAATTTAATTACTTTAATGTGGCAAAAAAATAATTATGTGACTTTACTATATAAAGTTTATACAGTACTCTAATGTGACAAAAATTAATTATGTGACTTTACTATATAAAGTTTATTTACTCTAATGTGAAAAAACTAATTTGTAAATAGTGGATAAAATTTAATAACCATATATGAAATTAACCTTAATTAATTAGCGCAAGACTATTGCAGTAAAGTTTTAAAACTTTCATACTTTTAACAATTAAGCAGGAAAATGGACATCCAACTTGTGAATGAACCTACCCCATTAAGGTTTGTACGTACCCAAGTTAAAGCTTTACGTAAATATAAAGACGCAAATGGAAGCATTACATATTCAAGCAATCTTGAAATGGGATAAGATATTGCGCCTTAATTTATGATTTTTCTTTTACTGTTACTGGATATATATAATAATCATCTAAACTTAGCTTTCATGAAGGTGACTATCAAGTAATCTAACTTCAATTAATGTATTGCCCATGGTGTCAATCCACGATTTTGACATTTCTGTAATTAATAGATAAAAAGGTTTAGTCATTGTACATATATTAATAGATTTGGCTACTTCTAGATGAAGATTAGTTTAGTTAGCTGAATCTACTATTGGGATTAATGTGATTGATTTAGACTGTGATTAATTAATTAGCTCTTATTAATAAACATCTACTAGAAGTTTTAATTGAATAATCTCTTTGCCCGTCTCTCTTTTAAGCCGAGATAGTAGAATGATTACGTTATTCTAGGCTTATACTGATGTGAAGTTGTAACATTTTGGATTCTTTTTTTTTGTTCATAAAAAGATGTGAATAGCTTTTTTGAATGTGTAATGTCATGGGCGGCTTTCCAGCCATGCCCCATGACCACTTGGACGCACCCCGTGGCGTCTTAGCAAGCCTCCCAATGCCTAGCGCCACAAATGACCCTGTGTTCTTGACCGTGCCAAGTGACAAGCGCGCAGGTACCTCTGTCACCCCATCGATATCTCTCGCCAGCGCCAACCGTGATGCCAAAGACGCTGATGCTGACAACGGACCTGTTTTTGCCTTGTCGAAAACTAAGTCCTTTTCATTGTAAATATAGAGTAGTTTTATTTCATGTACTTCCATTATGTTTCTCTAGCTTAGTCAAGTCTAGTCATGTAGCTTTGATTTATTTTTTTAAGCATTATTAAGGGGGATCAAGCAAGCAAACAATTCTCTGTACTGGTGTCTCTCCCCCTCGACACCGCGTTGCTTTTCCGTAATAGCTTTCATTAATGCAATCAAGCTTTCTTTAATTATCAATTCTCATTTTTGTTCTCTCAATTGCTCGTGACATTGGTTTTCCCGTACTGCACTGACAATCTAGTCTAGCGTACAGAGGGGACCTCAATTGGCGGACAGTAACTGCACTGACATCAGTTGATTAGCCTTACGACACCCTTCTAAGGAATCTCCGGAAGGCGCTGCATAACAGTTAGTATCATAGCCTAGGCTCGACATCGTACGAGGGAACGCACTGCCATTACCGCCATTTATGGACATGGTAAATTACGGGGACCGCATTGCGGCCCTTGAGGAGACAGTTGACGTATTACGGGCCATCGTGGATACGGTGCCTGAACTAAGAACCAGCCTAGTGCAAAGGTTGGACGACCTGGACCACAAAGTTATCCAGGTCGAAGTTGACATAGAAATCACCAATCGCGACTCCGAGGGAGACCAACAGATGGAAGCCACAGAGGCAGCCAAAATTTTTGGTGAATTCAAGGGACTCCAACAGTAGAGCACCGAGGATTTAGCCTACAAGGCATAAGAGGCAGACAGGGTGACTGCCATGCAACAAACTATTGATAAATTGACAGACCAGCTCAATGTTGTCAATGCTACTTTACAGGGCCTACTTCGAGGGGGTGGAAACCAAATCGGGGGCGTTGTGAACCCTGCTTCTACGACACAAAAACTGAAAATTCCCGAGCCAAAGACATACAGTGGAGCTAGGAATTCCAAGGAAGTGGAGAACTTCATCTTTGACGTCGAACAATATTTCGATGTTGTTGGGGCCTAGAGGAAGCTAAGAAGATAGCAACTGCTACCATGTATCTTCAGGGTGATGCTAAACTCTGGTGGCGGGTAAAGTACGGAGACATCAGGGCCAGTGAAGATGCTCTCGAGACATGGGCAAAACTGAAGGCAGCCATACGCCTACAGTTCTTCCCCGAAAATGTTGAATACAATACAAGGAGAAATCTATGGGAGCTCTGCCAGACCAAATCAATGCGAGACTATGTGTGGGAATTCTCTGCACTCATGCTAAGCATGCACGACATGGGGGGACAAAGACAAGCTCTTCACCTTCCTGGAATGGTCGAAACCTTATGCCCGCGTGGATCTACAAAGACAAAGGGTAGATACCCTACGCAAGGCGATCCAAGCAGCTAAATGCCTTGGGGACTATCAAATGGAAGCACGAAAGGATAGGCCTCAGCTGCCTGCTCGAGCGAGATTTAAAGGGGGCCAGCCTAGCAATGGTGTCCCTAGCAGAAGTGAGGGGAGATCAGAGCTCAACCAAATCTAAGGCTCTTCCTCAGGCAGCAACAGTGCTGCGTCAAACAACAATGACAAGGTGAGAAAGCCTCCTTCAGGATGCCGTCATTGCGGCGGACCACATTGGAACAATGAGTGCCCACATGCACAGATGAACGCCCATCAGGCTATTGATGGTAGGACTAATGATGACTCAGATGATGCAGACTAGAATGAACTAGTAGGTGCCTTCAATGCAATTGTTAGCTCCATTTCTAAGGCGTTAGCGGAGACCAGTACTGGTATCCATAAGAAGAAAGACCTGTGGCCAGTCACCAAGAAAGGGAAAAAGAAGGCGGATGAGGAGACTCCTCTTAAACAAGAGAGGACCTTAATGTTCGTTGACATTAAGGTGAATGGAAAGCCCATTCGGGCTATGATAGACACATGTGCTACCTACAACTACTTAGCCTCGACTCAGGTGGAACACCTTGGTCTAGTTGTAGGGAAACATAGAGGTAGTGTCAAGGCTATCAACTCACCTCCCCAGCCAGTGGGTGGAATAGCCAAAGAGGTACCCGTAAAGCTTGGCCCTGCGAAGTAAAATTCAACCTGCGAGTGGTGATCATCGATGACTTCAAGTTGATAGTTGGGTTGGAATTCCTAAGGCAAACCAACACCATGCCTGTACCATTTGCAGACATGCTACTGATAATGGGAACCAATAGGGCCAAGCCTTACATTATCCCGTGCATGCCCACGAAGATGGCCGTTGAGAACATCTCAGCCTTTCAGTTGAAGAAGGGGGTCAAAAGGAATGAACCTACATTCCTGGCAATCCTCTACATTGAAGATATGGAATGCTACTCGGGTCCCGTTCCTGAACCCGTGAAGGAGCTACTACTGGAGATTGAAGATGTTATACCACAAGACATGCAGAAGCGACTCCCGCCTAGGCGCACTGTGGACCATGAAATTGAGTTGGTGCAGGGCACGAAGCCACCTGCCCGGGCACCTTACATAATGTCACAACCCAAACTCACCGAGCTTCGGAGACAATTGATGGAAATGCTAGATACAGGGATCATTGTACCCTCCAAGTCCCCATACGGGTCCCCTGTTATATTCCAAAGGAAACATGATGTTATCCTGCGACTCTGTGTGGATTATTGAGCTCTAAACAAAATCACTGTGAAGAACAAGTACCTATTTCTCTAAAGGCAGACTTGTTCGATAGATTGGGTGGTGCGACGATGTTCACCAAGATAGACCTCAAGATAGGTTATTGGCATGTTCGGATCGCAGAGGGTGATGAACACAAGAAGACCTGTGTGACAAGATATGGGTCGTACGATTCCTGGTCATGCCGTTCGGCTTGACTAATGCCCCAGCTACATTTTGCACTCTGATGAACCAAGTATTACGAGAGTGCATTGACAAATTCGTGGTGGTCTACATGGATGACGTTGTGGTATATAGACAAACATTGGAAGAACACCTAGTGCACTTACGGAAGGTCCTAGCTCGTTTGCGAGAGCATGAACTATATTCCAAACTATCCAAGTGCTCCTTTGCTCAGAAGCAAACTGAATTCGTCGGACATTTCATGGAGGAAAGACGGATCAAAATGGACCAATAGAAGATTCAGACAATCACAGATTGGCCGCCGCCTAAGGATGTCTGCGCCTTGAGGGCGTTCCTTGTCCTATGCAACTTCTATCAGTGATTTGTGAAAAACTACTCCCTCATTGTGGTGCCCTTGATAGGACTCCTCAAGAAGGTCCACTGCTTGTGCCTTTGGAGGCACTATCTGCTGGGGACCCCATTCCTAGTCAAGACAGACAACACAACAGTTAGCCATTTTATGACCCAGTCAAAGCTGAATGGTCGACAGGCTAGGTGGCAGGAACTTCTAGACTTCAACCTGGAGTACCGAAGTGGGAAGACCAATCATGTTGCTGATGTGCTCAGTTGGAGAGCTGACTAGCATCGGCATGCCTACTCGCCACCCTAAGGGGGAGCGAAGTAGCCACCTCCATCAAGGACTAGATACATGATCTACTTACTAAGGATCCTGCTGCATAATATTTGATTGATTTGGTAGGACAGGGCAAGACTCACCAGTTCTACATGGAAGATGGTTTTCTGAAAGTGAAAAGGAACCGACTTTATGTTCCTAAAGGAGGAGATCTGTGAAGGACTCTTCTGGCGGAATGTCATAATACTCTATGGGCTGGCCATCCCAGTGAAGAACGCACCATGGCGTTACTTCGTCGTGCATATTATTGGCCTCAAATGACCGATGAAGTCACTCAATATGTGAATACTTGTCTAGTATGCCAGAAAGACAAGTCGGACCGCTTGACACAAGCGGGACTCTTGGAACCACTAGTTGTCCCAATGAGACCTTGGGAAAACGTATCCCTGGACTTGGATTGCCCAAGGTCGAAGATATCACGACTATATTGGTTGTGGTGGATCGATTTTCCAAGTATGCTACATTTATTGCAGCCCCACAATATATACCAGTAGACGATACAACTCGACTCTTCTTCTCTCAAGTTGTCAAATATTGGGGCCTGCCCAAAGACATTGTCAGTGATCGTGACTCATGATTCACTAGCAACTTTTGGACCCAACTCTTTAAGTTCCTTGGGTCAAAATTGAGTCACAACTCAAGTTTTCATCCACAATCTGATGGCAAGACGGAGAGGTTCAATGGCATGTTTGGAGGGATATCTCCGCCACTTTGTAACCGGATTGCAGAAGAATTGGGTGAAGATTTTGGATGCTGCTCAACTGTGTTTCAATTTGAAGAGCTCTAGTACAAACAAAAGTGCTTCTGAAATTATTACCGGACAGCAACAGCTACTCCCACACACAGTGAATGCACCAAACATATCTAAATCTCCTCGAGCTGCTAGCTTCTCAAAAGAATGGAAGCAAAATTTGGAGATAGTGCGGAGCTATCTTGTCAAAGCTCAAAAGCTGATGAAGAGGCATGCTGATCAAAATCATCGCTTTGTTGAATACCAAGTAGGAGACAAAGTGATGGTCAAAATTCCAAAGCAGTACTTATTTGCGGGGGTCCGTGACCTTCGCCTATTGCAGAAATACATTGGACCCTTGTCCATTGAAAGGCACATTGGGAAAGTTGTATATCGGGTGGATACCCCAGTTTGGTGGAAAATTTATCATGTCTTCCATGTCAGTCTCCTGAAACCTTTTCGGTTCCTTCACGGAGCCAGCTTACAATACCCAGTATTCGAGGTCCCAATTCAACCGGGAAAAGGCGTGTTGAAGCTATCCTTGATGCTAGAGCGATTCATTCCTCAAGGAAAGATCAACAAGAGTTCTTGGTGAAATGGCAGGGATGTGATGCAGAGAAGAATACGTGGGAGAGGGGAACAAACCTCAAAGCCTACAAGATCCTAATTGAATATTATATTGCATGTAAGGCGCCGAGGACGTCGCCAACTCAAGTGGAGGAGAATGTCATGGACGGATTTTCAGCCATGCTCCATGACCCCTTGGGCACACCCCGTAGTGTCCTAGCAAGCCTCTCAATGCCTTGTGCCATGGACGACCCTATGGTATTCGCCGCGCCAAGTTACAAGCGCGCAGGTGCCTCTGTCGCCCCACCGATATCCCACGCCAGCGCCCAGATTCAGGCAGATACCAACAACGTCGTGCGCATAGACAACGCCGCACGCGCCGACCGTGATGCCAAAGACGCTGCTGCTGAAACTAAACCTGTTTCAGCCTTGTCAAAAACAAAGTCCTTTTCATTGTAAGTACAGAGTAGTTTTATTTCATGTACTTCCATTATGTTTCTCTAGCTTAGTCAAGTCCAGTCATGTAGCTTTGGTTTATTTTTTTAAGCATTATTAGGGGGAATCAAGCAATCAAACTTTCTAGCAAGCAAACAATTCTCTGTGCTGGTGTCTCTCCCCCTCGACACCGCGTTGCTTTTCTGTAATAGTTTTCTTTCATGCAATCATGCTTTCTTTCATTCTCAATTCTCATTTATGTTCTCTCAATTGCTCTTGACATTGATTTTCCCGTACGGCACTAATAATCTAGTCTAGCATACGAATGAGACCTCAATTGGTGGATAGTAACTGCACTGACTTCAGTTGCTTAACCTTACGTTGCCCTTCCAAGGAATCTCAAGAAGGTGCTGCGTAACAGTAAGCATGCAAATAATGGCTTCATAGGCAGAATCGGATGCAGCCTTGTTTATTGGATTCAATTGAATTTAATAATTTTGTCATTAAATATAAATATATAAAGAATTAGTAAAGGTGTAACACCTATAATTTGTAGAGATTCACATAAATATTCAATAAAAAGATTTGAATCTAACTTCTAGAGTCAGTGTTGTTGTTGCATGCTCGTAGGGTCGTCCTCGGTTCCTTGCAAGGTCATTACTAACAATTAACTTATGTTCGAGATGTCAACTTGAAATTTTGATAAATCGAGGAGAAAACCATGCGATGCTAGGTCATTCTAGAACCTTCCGTAGAATGCCAGCTTATAGCTTGTATGATATTGCACAAATCGACTGCAAAAGGCTTTGAATTGATTTAGAAAATCGATACATACTTAATAAGAAAGATATCATATGGATTTTCTGGAATTTGGTTGATGGACTTTGATTGACCTAAAGATTAGTGGAACCATCAAAGACGACGGACTTTATGAGCAATATTCACCATGATTTACATCGTTTTTTGGCGTTTCTGGGCTATAAGAATACTATGCAAGACTGCATACACGGAACCTACTCGAGCTATGTACAATCACTTGAATCCTACCGATGCTCAAAAAGTTTACGAACTCCGATTGACCTGAAATTTGGTGGATCTATTGAAAATGACCTAGTGACTAATACTCATGTTTGCCATGACTAACATAATTTTTTAACGTTTTGTGGTCATAAAACGGGATGAATGATGATCGGTTACTTCAACAAAATTAAAATTGATGAAGTACTAAAACATCTTCAACTTCGAGATGCTCTGATGAATTAAAGACTGCCGAATAAAACCTTAGCTTACGTTAATGTCAGCAAGCTAAGATTAGAAAATTGTTGGTTAGAAACAAACTAGAGAACATCCTTAGTTAGAGGAACATCAAAATTATTGTCATATTGATTACGAAGTATAGACAAGAGGGGTTGCTCTGATGATAAACAATCTTCACTTGGCCACGAGGTTGTGAGTTCGAGTCTCCCTAAGAAGCAAGGTGAGAAGTTCTTGGAGGGAAAGATGCCGGAGGTCTATTTTGGAAACAGCCTTTCTACCCCAGGGTAGGAGTAAGGTCTGCGTACATATTACCATCTCCAAACCCCACTAATGAGATTATACTGAATTGTTGTTGTTATTGTTGTTGACTACGCAGTATATTATTAATGCCTCCAAATTCTGATTTATTGCACTCTAAGAATATGGACATTTAGGCGCAGCTTTTAGTTCGTGTTTTTATTCATTAAAATTTATTCTTAAAGACTTTATTACCAGACAACCAAGTAGGTAAGCCCACAATTTCTACAATACATACTCTTACCGGTTTACAATAAGCGATCAATTTATTTTTGGTACGCCTATTAAGAAAATACGAAATTATATATAAAAATACCTAATATGGTTAAACTACCCTTAATTAAATATTTAATGTGAGGAGTAAGAAAACTTTTTAGGGATATGTACATAAGGATAATTTTGTAAAAACAAATTGAATTCTTTCTTGATTATATAAATGGACATTTATTTTGGACCAAAATAAAAAAGCAAATTGATCACTTATTATGGACGGGAGAAAGTATATTTGTTAAAACATGGCATTAACATATATAAGCTTACAAAAATGTAAGTTAAGAGTTTGCTACTAATTAAGAACGAGAATGTGATAAGTGTCTGATCATTGGCCCAGATTCTACGTACCCTAAAACTGTCATGAAGGATATAATCCAGTGAAATTTTATAATTTGATTCTGTACAGTAATGAAGTCAGAAATTTTCTCAAGAATATTCAAATTTAAAAGAGGTAAAAAAAAATTCGACAAAAGTGTTCAATTTATGTACCTCTAAAACTTGATAGTTTATATATATGCGCTAATTTTCTGATAAATGGTGGTCAATTGACCACCTTTACCAAAGTAATTTCCCGTGATTCTAGAAAAAGTAGTGCATACACAAATTTTACTCTTACCCATAAAAACGCAAAAGGACTATTTTCGTTACACCGTCGTCTCAAGAAAGATAAAAGAAACAAGTAACAAAATTCAATGAACAAAATATTCTTCATTTGTTTATTACTATATGTTTTCTCCAATAATTGTCGTCTTATATATGTGTGTGTGGGTGGGTGAGTGGGTAGGTGTGGCATGTGTGTGTGAAGATGACCTATTTGATAATGACTCCGTCTGGACTACTAGGGACAAGGGTTAACTCAAGGTTACTAATCAGATCACAAATTGTTGTCGTGCTGGGTGTCAATGATAATGTCATGATGTTGATGATGCTACGAAAAACATTCGTGCATAACCACGTTTTTTAGTTAACGAAAGTATATGTGAAGCATTTTCTTGAGCGTACCCAAATAAAAAAGAACGCTTCGAGAATGGAAATGTAAGAATACCTCATTTGTCTTTTTTTTGTTTTTGTTTTTTTGTTTTTGGTTAAAAGGTGCAATTCAATAAAAAGTACTACCCGATAGGGCAGGAAACAATAGCATTGTTACCGGGGGTATACCAATTCCCCCTCCCTGTGGCCATTGTTATAATATTACATTTCAAAACTTATTTTGAGAAGGCAGTTTCTGCGATGTCTGCCCAAAAAGTTTGGTAGCAAACACCGAAAGAACTGCTGTTACAAAAATATTATCAAAAAAATCCTTCTTGGCACCATCCTTTGCTAGTAAGTCAGCAACTTTGTTCGTCTCCCTGTAGCTGTGTTTCACCACCATGTCTCCTAGTCTTTGGACGATTGACCTGCATTCAAAGATAATTGAGTCAAAGACAAGGTTTCAGTTGTTAAGTATTCTAATTACCTCTGTGGAGTTTGTGTTGATTTCCAAGGGTGTTATCTGCCTTTCATCATTGATTTGTAGGCCTTTCAGTACTTCAAGCAGCTCAGCATGAGTGTTGGTAGTGTGTTGAATACTTCCCATGTAACCCAACACCCAGTTTCCACTTGCATTTCTAAAGACTTCCCCCACTCCTCCCTTTTCGGGATTCCCAACTGCAGCCCCATTTGTTTTGAGCTTGTATGTGTTGATTAGTTGGT